>PVIJ01010046.1:0-43672 GCA_004024925.1 Scalopus aquaticus | reverse complement strand
GGAGGGGCGGGAGAGGCGGGGCGTTCTCACTGCCTGGCCCTGCAGGGGATTTGCAAACCAAAAGGAGCTGCTCCCCCTCCGAGCTCGCTCCTGGACACCACCTCCAATCAGGAGCGGAGCTCCGGTGGGGCTTGTGGAAACCTGGCCTGGGTCTGGATGGAATGGGCAGCGACCTGCGCTGTAGCCTGGAGCCCAAGGAGGTTTGCGGAAATGATAGCCTGGAAGCAGGTCCAAAGACAGGCGCGGACCAAAGCGTAATTAAAAAGTCATAGTGCTGTAACCGGGCTGAGTCCGAAGTCCAGTAAAGGTGGTGCCCCCTGGAGGGGGTTTGCTGATGAAAATGAATAGCCCCAGGAAAAATGCTGTTTTCAGTTTGGGGTGGAGAGTCTGATGAGAAATAAAAGGGACTGAAGGAGAAGGGGAAGGCAGTCATCAGGATGTAGGAATAGAGGAATCAGCGGCAGAAAATGTAGCCACCAAGATTGAGAGTTTGGAAATCAGACACCAGTTTTTGAGCCGCTGGGATATAGAGTTTCGGATTGAGCGTTTTTGGAATCTAGTGACTTTGGGACCAGCGACTTCGGAGGCTTTGCAAGCAGCCCAGTGAGGGGAACTGCTCCCAGTTTTGTTTTTACTGCAGCCAAAGGAAGAAGGCAGAGGCCCGAAGTGGGAGCCTTCCTAAAACGCATGAGTGCAGTCTGATGGGCCTTCTGGCAGCTGTAGTTGCTGTTTTCAGTGTTGTTGGCCTGGTGCTGTGCTGGGGCACCATGGCAGTTCCAGGAGCATCTCCAGTTGTGTTCTGTGTCGCCCTCGTGAGTTGGAACCTGGCCTGCAGTCTGATTGTTGTGCATCTACAGAAGAAGAAGACGCCATTTTGGAAGCGTGGCCTATTGTTTGGAAGAGGAGCTCCACATCAGCAGTGGTGGGACGATGCCACCTTTGTTACTTTTCTGGGACTTAAAGGACTGGACATTGCTTTAAGTAAGGTAAACGGCCATATGATGACTTCAGTAATTCTTTATTTTTCCCTGTTTGTTAAATAAATCCCATTGTTGTAGTCCCCTAAACCTGAGTAGTCTTACAAATGTGCGTGCGGGTGCAAAAGCAATATAGTAACTGGTACGCAATTGGGGCACTGCCTTTGGCAATTTTGAAACCCCTTTTGCCCAGTGTCAGTACTAGGCTATAACTTACAATATAAAATAATTATCGTAGTGACCATTCTAATATAAATATATGAAGTAAATCCATAAGGAGAAAATAATTCTGCACAGAATAGCCTTGAAATAGCCACTGCTTGGAAGCAAATTCAAAGTTTAGTAAAAAAGAACCGTGTTCAAGAAGTTATTCAGAGCCAAAGGGAGGGGGTTTAGTAGACCAACAGATTTCTCCAAGTGACTGTCCCAGAACCTTGGAGTTTATGGCCTCCATTTTTATAATTAAGTTAAATGCACAGAAAGAACATATTTTTTTAAACAAAGAAGACATAATTTCTAAAGTTTTTCACGTCAATCGTACCCCATCCAGAGGAGGTATTAATTTTCTCCCTCACATCCCTGAGTGTGAGTTGTACATAGTGACTTGTTCCCAGAGTAGCTGTGGGGAGAGGGGAAAGTAATGTTTACAGTGCAGAAACCTGACATTCCTCAACCATGTTATCAAGGTTAGCTCAGCTGTGGTAAGTCATGTTCACAGAATTTACCTTTGATATGGTGTAATGAAAATGGCACTTTTCTTATGGTTCCTCCAAAAACGCATAGCCCTAGTCTAACCAGAAAAACATAAGGCAAATTCCAATGAAGGGCTGTTCCATAAGACTCTCCAGTACTTCTCAACACTATCAAGGTCATGAAAGACAAGGAAAGAAGAAACTGTCACATGAAATGTGGTGTCCTGGATGGGATACTATAAGTACCAAAGTCCTGATAGAGGTCTTCTGCTGAATCCTCTTCTGAAGTCCTCTGCAGATGAATGAAGCTGGTTCTGATACAGGGCAGCAAGGGTCACTAAAACTGTCCAAGGACAGCACCCAAATAGTTTACCAGTCACTGTCTGAGTTCTTCAACGGCACGCAAAATTGCAACACTACTCAGGTTCAGACAACAATTATGGGATTTATTTAACAAACCAGGAAAAGCAAAGAGTTTTTGAGGCCAAAAAATGGCCATTTACCTCACCCAAAGCAGTGTCCAGTGTTTTTAAAGTCCTAAACAACACTCCCAAGATGGCATCTTCCCATCACTGTGGGCCTGGAGCATGTGGCAGTCAGACTATAGGCCAGGTTCCAACTCACGAAGACAACAGAAGACACAACAAGAGATGCTCACCAGAGCTGCCAAGATGCCCCAGCACAGTACCAGATAAGTTGAGTCCCAGGGCAATTTAGGGTTAATTAGGCAGCTTCAAGGACAGTGCAGGCAGGGACTTTCGTAGGGTTAAAAGAGGCTTCTGAGAGAAGGGCAGAGAAATTCAGAAGAGCTAATGAGGGCAGTAAATTTTAAGACTAAAATTTAAGGCTAATTGGGACAGTAAATTTTAAGAGAACATGGCAGGGAGGTAAAAAGAAAAACTCTAACATGAGAGGTGGGAAAATGGGCACACCTCCCTGGAGGAGTGTGGCCACTAGGAGAAAGTGAATCACAAAATAGGATGATGAGATTTTAGAATAGAGAAAAAGGGTTAAATATCCTCTAGACACAGGCCCATAACGGCATCTTTTGCCCCTCCTTGGCAACGCTGCCTTAAAGTCTTTGCTTTTGTTCCTTTTCCTCTAAACAAACTTTTTCTTACTTTCTTGAGTAAAGTTTGCTTTTCTCTGCTTACTTATCTAAAATGTCTGAGAATTCTTTTTTTACCAATTTGTGGCACAAGAACCCAAGGTGGTTCAAGGGCTAAATTAACAGCTCACACTGGTTTCACAACAACATTCAAAAGAGCAGCTGCAGCAGCCAAAGGAGTGACAAATGGCCACACTCAAGCAGCTCAGTAAGGCACCTGGCTCCAGGTCTTCGCCTTCCCTGCCAAGCTACAGCTACAGCAAAACCAGGAACAGTTTCAGTCGCTCGGCTACTTGCCAAACCTATGAACTTTTCCTCTCTGAGGTTGGCTGCTGGAATCCTCTTCATGTCCTTCAGAGGCCTACAACAGCCTTCTGTAAGACCAGCATGGTAGAGGGAGAAATTGCTGACCCCAGAATCACTGAAGATCCGAAAACACTTAATCCCCGACATTGAATACCTAACACTCAATCGTGGAGGCTGCTTCTGCAGTCCCTTATATTTCTTATCAGAGTCTCCACCTCAAAGGCGGTACTTTGCTCTTATTTTCCCTGGGGCTATCTGTCCTTGACAGCACCCCCATCCAGGGGGCACCAGCTGTAACGGTCTTTGGCTTCAACCACTGTTTACAATTCCTGCTCTGGCGTATATCCTCTTCAGGGTTCCCACCCACAAGCCTGACTGAACTTCTTTCAATCCTAACTCTTTAGGGCACCCCTAGTGGCCTAAGGGTTAAGTCTCAGTGCTGTCACACTACAGCCTGATTTCTATGCCCGGCCCACATAAGGCACAGCAGATCTCTCCTTGCTCGCCTGCTGCTCACTTTAGCAGTATATTTCAGTAGCTATGCCTTTTCTGCTCCCCACTCTGTTTCTGGTGAATCCTCTCACCCCCACCCCCACTCCTACACCTCTGGTCTACACCCTAATTCTTCTACATACACTCACAAAAAAAATTGTAACTCTTTGATTGGTGCTGGTTAAGCACCAATAGGCTTGCTCCATTTTCATTAGCTTAATGAACTCAAAGACTTGAATAGACCTGGAGAATCCAAACCTGATTGGTCCATTTACAATCCTGGCACCATATTTTAAAGGGAAACCTTGGGAACCTGCCCAGACTCAACATGCACTTGTCGGGCTTGTCAGCGTTATGCTCCTGGGAGCTGAGGCTGAAGCTGGCCTCATTGGGGCCTGAGGCTTGCTACACCTGGTGACCTTCAGTGGGGCAAGGTATATCAATGCAGGGGGCTGTGCAGCAGCACTGGTACACAGGTCTCATCATCTCCAGGGTGTGCTGGCCACTGGAAGCCTACCATTTTGGCCTGGAATTCCATGGGCCTTCCTGCCAAGACTGAGCCAGGCTGGGGTTAGCATTGCCACTGCACTCCTGGTAGGGCTGCTCACACTGTTGATAGCAGGGCAAGGAAACAACTGCTGCCATCATCACTGCTGTTGGAGCATCCTGGGGTCTGCCCATAGGCAGCATACTGAGGCAGCTGGACCTCAACCAAGCCACCATGCCCCTGGCTTGCACTGGGACCTCAGTCAAACCAGTCATGACCCATGAACTCTGGGTGCCCCAGAGGGATCCTATTTCACCCATGTATCCTCCAGAGACACATCCCAAGACTTCCGATGGATACGTGAAATCACAGATATTACCAAACTCTATATACTATGTTTTTCCCTGTACGTACTCTTGGTCTGAAACAAAAAACAGTTATTCACCAGCAAAATGGGTTTATTCAGAAACACTAAAACCGCAATTTGGAAAGTACAGTCTCATAGCAAGACATGAGCACCCTCTCCAGCACAAAAGCCTGAAGTAACTTATATAGATTTTAGTGGATCTTTTGTAACCAAAGCTAAAAGGAGGAAACTGGGAGTTTGATGTGTGGTGGTTATTCATTCCTTGGTTTGTGACTTTTTCTCATTGGCTGAGCTGTTGCTGGGCAGAAAGGAACCTTATTGCTTCACCTAGGGTGGGAAAACAGCATCACTTCCTGTTCAAGATGCAAGGCATGTAGGGTCCTGTAGTTTACTGATCGCTTGTGAGTGACACCTCATTTAAATAGGGTTTCAGCGCAGTCATGCAGAAGTGAGCTGGACATATTAACAGAGTTTCTGTTTATTAATTACCACAATGCAACAATAGGCCCCAAATGGAGGCATTTATGTCATACCTTACCAAGACTTAATACCTATCCCATTGCACTATCAGTCTCCCTCATAAATGGAATTTTAAACCAATCAACCTGGAATTTACTGGTTAGCACTAGCGCTGCATGGTAAGACGCTCCTCCTTCTCCCAGGGAAAGGAATCTTGGCTTGAACCAATATATTTTTTCCTTTTGTTAATAAACTCCTATCCTACTCTTTGTGCCTATGAGATCCTTTCATTTTTTACAGAGCACCCTTCTAACTGGATGGGATCCTGCCTGATTCATGAATCCTTTAATAAAACCAAATAGATCTTTAAATCTAACTTGGTTGAATTTTGTCATTTAACAATACCTATGTTGTGATAGGTAAAAATATTGTGGTATGATAACATAAATTTGTAGAGATATGAATCTATAATCCTAAAACAGCTACAATGTTATAGTCAATGTTACTTCAATAAACATAACTTTTTAAAATATGAGAGAAATACTTCCTATAAAATTCTAAAGGAAGTAAATCACCAGATTGGCTGATGTATCAGGGTCCACCACACATTGCAGAAATAATAAAACGTTACCTCAGAAATACAGAAGGAAACTTGTGTCTCCCAATTAATGTGCCAGGTCTGCTTCTGCATTATCAGCAGAATGAGGGGTACACTGGGCCCCCCAAACCCACCTGCTCTAAATAGGTTCTGCCATCCACCACATAAAGAGAACACATATTAGGGAATCCCTGGTGGCGCAGGGGTTAAAGTTTCAGCGCTATCAAGCTACCCCCAGTCACTGTAGCAGGAGTTCAATCCCAGGCCAAGGAGCTAACCCGCAAGGTGCAGCAAACCTCTCCTGTCTAGCCCACTGCTCCCTTCAGCAGTGTATTTCAGGGGATCTGCCTGCTCTGCTCCCTACTCTGTCTCTGGTCAATCCTCTCAGCCCCTGTGCCTCTGGCCTACCACTCCAGTTCTACGCATAAATAAAAATAAAGCTTAAAAAAGACAGAGAAAACATACTCTTTTGTGTAAGACCTTCAATAAAAAGAAATTTTAATACTACTGTAACCGGGCTGAGTCCAAAGCCCAGTAAAGGTGGTGCCACCTGGAGGGGGTTGCTGATGAGAATAAATAGCCCCAGGGGAAAATGCTAAGTTTTGCAGTTTGGGGTGAATATTCTGATGAGAAATAAAAGGGACTGAAGGAGGAGATTCAGTCACCATGATGTAGGAATAGAGGAATCAGTCGCTGTCTATGATGTAGGAAAAGAAGAATCAGTCGCCGTGATGTAGGAATAAAGAAGCAGCGGCAGGAAATGTAGCTGCCAACATTGAGAGTTTGGAAATCAGACACCAAAAGTTTTGAGCCCCCAGGATGTAGAGTTTTGGATTGAGTATTTTTGGACTCTTCAGTGACTTTGGGGCCAGCAACTTTGGAGGCTTTGCAAGTAGCCGAGCAAAGGAAACTGCTCCCAGTTTTGTTTTTACTGCAGCCAAAGGAAGAAGGCAGAGGCCCGAAGTGGGAGCCTTCCTAAAATGTGTGAGTACAGTCTGTTGGGCTGTCTGGCCGCTGTAGTTGCTGTTTTCAGTGTTGTTGGCCTGGTGCTGTGCTGGGGCACCATGGCAGCTCGGGTGTGTTCTGTGTCGTCCTCTTGAGTTGGAACCTGGCCTACAGTCTGATTGTTGTGCATATGCAGAAGAAGAAGACGCCATTTTGGAAGCATGGCCTATTGTTCGGAAGAGGAGCTCCACATCAGCAGTAGTGGGACGACGCCACCTTTGTTACTTTTCTGGGACTTAAAGGACTGGACATTGCTTTAAGTAAGGTAAACGGCCATATGATGACTTCAGTAATTCTTTATTTTTCCCTGTTTGTTAAATAAATCCCATTGTTGTTGTTCCCTAAGCCTGCATAGTCTTGCAATTGTGCACGTGGGTACAGAACCAAGATAGTGACCAGTAAGCAATTGGGGCAGTGCCTTTGGCCAAATTTTGAAGCCCTTTTTGCCCAATATCACTACTAGTGTGTGACAGAGAAAAGAGACAAGAAAGAATATAGTTTCCAAATCAAGCACCCAAAGATACCCATCCTCTCATAGGTAAATGCCCAGCAAACAGGGTCGGCCCAAAGCAGGGCAGCTAAGGCACCTTTTGGTGGGTACTCATAGTAAAAGTGCAAAAGGGGTCAGGCAGGTCTGGAAGAAAAAGAGAAAAATCAATATCAAGATAAAGGCTGCCATTGTCAGCCTCCCCATTGGTTTCTCACCCATGTCTCTGTGTCTTTCAGTGCCTTCTTCCATGTCCCCCAAGTCCCTGGTACAAGTCCAAGGCAAAGCCACAAGCATGGCTTCTTCTTCACATGTCTTTCTGCTCCATGTGCCTCCTCCAGTCTTCTGTCTCCTCCATCTCTCTCTGCTTCTACCCTTCTTCCACTTGTTCTCTCCTTTTTTAGTCCTTCTCCCAGTCTTTTCCAGCTTTACCTCCCTGCCAAGGTCTACCCTTCCTGATGATATAGCTGGGAACATGGAACCACCCATTTCCCTGGAGATTACACTGTTACTTCTCCACAAGCTTACCTAATTATTTATATATTATGTACTTACTAAAGTCTACATTTCTAAAAGTTAGCCTACTAGCTTACTCTTGATTATCAATTATTACCAGTGCTGAACTATGAAAAGCACACAAATGTCTAGCAAACCTATCATATGTTTCTCAGAATTTCACTTTTCTTTCAGTTTCTTTTTAGACACAAAAATAATTTATCAGGTAGAATTGCTGCTTTGGGGAAGTGCCTTCCCTAAAACAAGAGGAGGATCAGTGAAATAATGACTCTATTATATGTTCTTCATTCTCTTAATGTTTTTTAATTCACAAGGTTTCTTGAATATAACTGGCTTAGTAAGTATGCATTGTGTAAATAATGAAAACATAGCCAAGATAAAACAGGTGACTTTGTGATAGTAAGACTGGGGAGTTAACACACTAGATTATTTGTAACCTATGTTCAGAAGTAAATGTCAGAAAATAAGAGGTCAGAATTAAAAGCATAAGAACAAATGTTTAGGTAGAAATCACAACTATGTGTTAATAAGTCTATTTCTTTGGTTTATTTTACATTTTATTGTGATGTATACAAATCCTGAAGATCATTAACTTTTTCAAACTTAATGTCTGAGAGTTTCAAGTCAACCTCAATTTTCATCTTATTAAGGCAATTTATACTTTAAAAGGGCAATTAATGCAACTTTTAAGAGCCTGTGTTATTGTGAAAGTCTTACAAAGCTAAATAAGTTCTCTTCCATGTGTTAAAAAGCCAAAACAAAAATTATTTACTATTAGAGCACCATTTAATAAGGTTAAAAAGTAAGCCTGCACTCCTTGCCCAACAGGTAGGTTTGGGAGGCCTGAACAGATAAGGGGGTTGATAAGGTTGCTATGGGAGTCAGGACATAAGACTGGATTAGTGATCATGAATGGTGAAGAAGGCCGAGGACATATTATATGTCAAAAGTCACCCCAGGGTCTCCCTGGTGGCACAACGGGCTAAGTCGCAGCACTGTGAAGCAATCCAGAGCCACTGCAGCATGAGTTCAATTCCCAGCCAGGGAAGTTCCCCCATGGTATAGCAGACCTCTTGTGTCTTGTCCACTGCTCCCCTCAGCAATGTACTTCAATAACTCTGCCTGTTCTGCTCCCCACTCTGGCTCTGGTGAATCCTCTCACCATCCCACACCTCTGGCCTACACCCCACCTTGTATGCATAAATAAATAAATCTTTAAAAAAAAGTCATCCCAGCAAATAAATGGCCAGAACTGGCACCCCAAGTAAGAATGTCTGTGAAAATAGAATATAAAAGAAAGCCGTAAGCCCTTCTTCCTATGCAGACTTCTTGCCCCCTGCTTTCTTGCAGGGTATTTCAATAAATCCACCTTTTCTGTTCTCTACTCTGTCACTGGTGAATTCTTTTTTTTTTTAAAGATTTATTTATTTGGGCTTCCCAGGTGGCGCAGCACTTAAGCGCTGCGCTGTGGAGCTGTTGGCAGCGGCGAGGCGAGTTTGACGCCCGGCTGGGGAGAATCCCACATGGCACCGCAGACCTCTCCTGCCTTGCCCGCTGCTCCCCTCAGCAGTGTATTTCTGACCTGCCTGTTCTGCTCCCCGCTCTATCTCTGGTGAACCCTCTCGCCACCCCATGCCTCTGGCCTGTACCCCAACTTGTATGTATTAAAAAAAAAAGATTTATTTATTTATGCATACAAGCTTGGGTACAGGCCAGAGGTGTGGGGCGGTGAGAGGGTTCACCAGAGACAGAGTGGGGAGGAGAACAGGCAGATCGACTGAAATACACTGCTGAGGGGAGCAGTGGGTGAGACAGGAAAGGTCTGCTGCGCCCTGTGGTAATCTCCCTGGCCGGGTGTCGAACTCACTTCGCTGCTGGCGAAAGCACCACAGCGCTGCGCTTAGTTATTGCGCTGCCAGGGAGGCCCACTGGTGAATTCTTTGACCCCCACACCTCTGGCTTCACCTCAGTACTTCGCCCCATTACATTTACTGGCTAATAAGAACCCATTTTCTGTTAGACATAGTCTTCTCTGACAACTGTGTAAAGATAATTTTTTTTTCTTTTTCTTCTTTCCATAGTAACCAAGGTCGTTTTTTGATGGACGCTTAGAGTAGAAAATTTGGGATGTAGGCATCAGAAGACCAGAAACTGGAGGTGGGGTAGAAATGATTAATATAGTCATTAAACCACCTATAGAAATGAATCCTTATGCACAGGAAATCATTAGGCACAGGCTGCTATAGAACATATCTGTGGGCATGGACCAGAGGTGGGGATATAGAGATTAAGGGCCATTACAGAGAATAACTGGTCCTTACAAATTAACCCAATCAGTCCCTTGAAGTGGTTAATTAAATGATAACAATTCCATAAAGGATGAACCCCTCCCCCTCCAAAGAACACTATGTCAGAACAATTCCTGCCCTGGAAAAAATGCAGCTATTCTCACAAGACTAGTTCATGCAAACATTTCTTTTACCAAACCCATACCTTTCAAATGTAGCTCTTTCTGCCCTCCCATGTCTGTGAAAACATCTTTTTCTCTTTTCCTTTTTTTCCCCTAATAAACCTGCCCTTTTAGATATAACCTTTGATTGCTGGTGTCTGTGAAAACATCTTTGTCTTCTAGGAACTTGCTGTGTGCTGCTGAAAGGGGGACTCTGCTGAAACTTTTCTCAGAGGTAAATCCTGCTTAATGAACCCCAACATCTCATTGGAACCCCATCAATTTAACTAAATTAGTCAATTAACTAAATGTCAATTAACTGTAAGAAATATAATTTGTAGGTAGTCCTAGGTTTTGCAGTTCTATCCTTCTTCGCTTATCTTTTTTCCTTTAAGACCCTCCCTTAAACAAGTCCAGTGGGATACCTGAGTTTTTGTTCCCCAATTTTCAAATCAAAGATCCTACCCCAAATAAAAGTATTATTTTATTTAAATCTTGTTGAGTTTTTTTCTCAGTGGACAAAAGTTATGTGAACGTGGTCTCTCTCAAAATATCATAATGCACAATATTTTTGGATTGCAGTTGACTGCTAGTAACTAAAATTACACAAAGCTAAACAAAAAAAATATAAAATTGCACAAAGCAAAACTGTAAATAAAGATGGATTATTACATGAATGAACCAGAATTTATTCAATTAAACTTCTAGTCATGGGCCTTAGGACTGTTTCCAATATTTTCTATTCCCAACAATGCTACAATGAATGAGGTTGAACCTGTTTCATTTTACACAGCTGCAAGTATCTCTACCGGCAAACTCAGAATTGTTGGTCAAAGCTTTGTGTATATTTGTATTGATATTAGCAGCAGATTGAGGGGCACTCCAGGACCCCCAAATCTTCCTGTTCTAAATGGGCTCTGCCATCTGTCACATCAAAACAAAACATACTCTGGTGTGTAAGACCTTCAATGTGCAATAGAGACAAGAGAAAGAATATAGCTAAAATAGTTTCCCCACGAAATATTCAAAGTTACCCATCCCTATCAGTCAATCCCATCAGTCAATCAGGGTTGGTCCAAAGCAAGGCCACTGATGCCCAAAATCTTGCCAGAAGTCTAAGGTACTTCCCGGTGGGGGACCCAAAGTAAAGGGGCAGAAGGGCCCAGGCAAGTCTGGAAGGAAAGAAGCAAAACCAAAATGCAAGTCACAGTCTCTCATCCACATCTCTGTCTCTTTCAAGTGCCTCATTCCATGTCTCCCAAATTCCTGGTGCTAATCCAAAGCTGAGGTCAAGAAGCTTCTTTACATGTCTCTGCTCCGAATGCCTCCTCTAAGTCTCCTATTCTCTTCTTTCTAGTCATTCTAGCTTCTCACTGCTCAGCTCCACCTTTCCTTTGGCCATGGAAGCTGGGACCTCCCCTTTCTATGGATATCACACTGTTAGGTAAACATAAGCAAATGAACCTCTCTCCTATCCAATAATAAATTAGCTTCCCCAGCCTCACAAATAGAGTATACTGTTAATTTTTCTGATACTTGCCAATCATCAGTTAAAAAAGCTATCTCAAAGTGTTTTGACTTGTATTTTATGGGATGAGAGTGACTAATTTTTCATGTGATTGTAAAATGTTGACACAGTGGAGTCATTTCAAAATGAAGTGGAGGCAGCCATGTCAGATGAATTGTCTTACACAGACAGGGCTAAACTATTAAGATTCCAAGAACATGTCAACAGTCTAACAAAAGTGAAGTTTTACCTACTTTCACTTTCTGAGCCCTCAACCTGACCATTTTACCTTGTGACTCCTTTACCTGACCATCACCTCATCCTTTTAATCTCCATAAAATTCCTGGTCTTGTGTTCCTTCATCGGACGCTATTTGCTTTTCTTCTTGGATCTGTGCTCCCTGAACTGCAATTCTTCAGTTTTAAATAAATGCTTGGTTGCCTCTCATTAAAAAACAAAACAAAACATATTTACTTCCTTTTCTATAAACTCTTCTCATTTTTTTTTTTTACTGGTTTGTAGAATATTTTCTTGTTGATCCTGGAAGCTCTTTGAATATTAAGAAGATTAATTAGCCCTGGACTATGATATAGGTTCAGACTATTTCTTCCTTATTAGTAACTTGTCTGTTGATTTTGCTCATAGTACCTTTTGCTACGCTAAAGTTTTCATAGTCAAGGCATCTGGACTTTGAGAGGTATTAGAGACACATGTTCCCATGTTATCTCCTTGCCCTTTTATGACTCCATTGTACATTACATATTTTGTGACTGGATTTTATTCTGGTATGATGAGGTATAGATACAATTATATATTTTTTCTGATGGTTATAAATATCCCAATACCATTTATTAAACAGTCCATCTTTAACCCCAGTGACTTGAGATACTATCTTTATCAGATAACAATTTCCCAAACTTATTTGGGTATATTTCTGGATTTTCTCTTTGATTTCATTAGTTGATTCATGCATCACTGACATTACCTTATTGATTTAGGCTTTTAAATATGTTTTCTTAACTGGTTGGTCTAGTAGCTCCCTCCCTATAAATCTATTTTCAGTTTTCCCAGCAGATGTTCTTGCATTTGAATTTTTCTCCCCATAGGCAAATTAGAATCACTTTATCTAGTTAAAATATTTATTGGTGTTTTATTGGAATTATATTAAATTCATAATTAAAAAAATATTTTTTATTTATGTATACAAGAGCTGGGGTGTAGACCAGAGTTATGGGGCATGAGAGGATTCACCAGAGACAGAGAAGGAAGCAGAACAGGCAGATTGAAACACACTGCTGAGGGGAGCAGTGAGAGAGACAGGAGAGGTCTGCTGCAGCATGTGGGTCAGCTCCATGGCCGGGTATTGAACTCGTGCTGCAGTGGCGGCCCATAGTGTCATAGTGCTGGAGAGGCTGGCAATAGCTTGATAGTGCTGAGACTTAACCCCTTGCAACACCAGGGAAGCCCTTAAATTCATAAATTATGGAGCACTGACATATTTATGTCAAATTTATTTATCCAAGAATATGCTGATATTTCCCCATGTGTTTAAGTTTTCTTTTTGTGCCATACGGTATTTAAAATTTTTATTCATTATCTCTACATCTTACACAACTGTTATCAAAGCTTATTGCTAGGTGTTACAGTGTTATATTTTATAACAAATATGTGTTTCTCTTTCCTAGTAGTAACCCTATATAAAATGTATCTCTTCTTCCACTACATGGTCTAAGTAAGAGTTGTTATTTAGGTTCATGGGTAACTATTAATTTATTTTTCCATTTGGATTATTTCTGTTGCAGAAATAATCTCTCTTTTTTAGTTTGTTATATGATCCCACCTGCTTTGGAGCTGATGTTTGAGAATTAAACTTTGTGTAAAGATTCTCTGATTCTGGATTTCCTGTTATTGCAGCATTTCCTAGCTACCCTAATAAGATAGCAGTGCTAGAGAAAAGATAGTCAAAAGGCTAAATTCTGTAGGGGCAGTGGAGTGGAAAGGGGAGTCCAAGGGGTAAAAGGAACAAGGCATTTTTCACTGTACAGAACTTACTCATTTATTTTTTAAAGCAGAAAGTGATTTAAATCAAATTATCATGTCTACGTTCCAATGACTATTTTAGAATATGTCCAGTCTTACTTAAAACTATCAACCTTCACAGAGTGTCAGAAACCATGTTCTTTACAACTATCTTAACTTGCACTCAAATCTTTTTTTTTTAAGATTTTATTTATTTATGCATACAAGCTGGGGTACAGGCCAGAGGCGTGGGGTGGCGAGAGGGTTCACCAGAGACAGAGTGGGGAGCAGCACAGGTAAACGGAAGGAAATACACTGCTGAGGGGAGCAGCGGGTGAGGCAGGAGAGGTCTGCCTCACCATGTGGGTATCTCCCTGGCCGGGCGTTGAACTCGCTTCGCTGCTGCCGACAGCTACACAGCGTAGCACTTAACCGCTGCGCCACCAGGCAGGCCCTGCACTCAAATCTTAAGGTGCCAACAAATGTTTAGGAGATCGGCGAATTGCCTGGGTGCTTCCTGCTGAGTACAGGTCCACAGGGTAGTCCTGTTTCTGCTAGCCAGAGAGCCCGGTCCGCCCACCTCTCTGCAAGGCAGAACCTCAGGCTTAGACAGGGCGCTCTTGAGTCGCTGTAAGACAGTGGCAGTAGTTCTGGAAGAGCTAAAAGCCAGAACATTGCCTTTAAGAGCAAGTACCCCGAAGCCCACTAGATCCGGAGGTCTGGTTTCCTAGCAGTTGTGTGTTCTTGAAGAACTGTGTCAACCTCTTTGGGCCTTAATTTCTTTATTTCCCAGTGACTTAAAGAATCAGACTACTGGCACGGTGGGAAGTGAGCACTGAGTCCAGGCCGTCGGCGCTCTTGGTTGGCTCTGCTGGCTGAGGCGCGCTGCCCGGTGCTATCCAGGGCCGGGCCCTCGCCCGCGGCGGGGTGCACTTTGCCTCCCGCCCCCAGGGCCGCACAGGTTTGAGGAGCAGAGTGCACCTCAAGCTGTCATTTCGGAGCACCGCCTGGAAGAGCTGTCACCTCCCACAGCACCCTAACGCCTGCATTTACACAGAAGCCCGCAGTGCGGCGGCTATTTTAAAGACACGAAATCAGTAACACTTTTCTCACAATAAGTTAATAAAACGTTCTAACGACGGTGCACTATGTTCTTTCCATACTGCAAGGGTAGGAGAGGAAAAGAACGTGAGGCAAGCATTCCACACTACGTTCATTCGAAAGGGTCTACACAAGACGCCTCGGGTGGGCAGCGTTGGTCTTTCCCGCTCCCGCCCTCAGGCTCCCACCGCAGGACTCTGGGTAGCCGGCCCGAAGTAGCCACGCTGCGCAACTACCGGCGAACGCTCCATCCGGGTGCCTCCCGGGCCCACGGGAACGCGCACGCCACCACCCGAGCCGGCGCCGTTCAGTCACGTGCCGGCGCGTCCCCGCACGGCGCGCTCCGGCCGGAAGTGAGGTCGGCGGCTCCGGTGGCGGCGCAGCGACGGCGGGGAGCGCGGGCGGCGGAGAGGCGGGCCGGGGAAGCAGAGTGAGCGGGAGCGCGGGCCCGGAAGGCGCGGGCGGCGGAGACCGGGGCTTCGCGGCTCAGCCCCCGCCTTAGACCTGACCACCGCGGCGCTCCACCCTCGCCGAGTTCTCCCGCCGAGCCCGCCCCGGGCCGGCGCGCTAGTCCCCGAGGTCCAGGCCGTATCGTCGCGGCGCGGTGAGTGCGGGCGGGCGGGCTCCGGAGAAGAGGCGGGACGGGACCCAGCACCCCCAGCCCCGATTCCTGGCGCTGCGCGGGGCCGGGCGGCGGGCTGGGGCGGCGGCGGCGCCCGGCCGGAAGTGCGGCGCTTTGTGCGGCCGGCGGGGGCGGCGCCAAGGTCGGGCCCGCGGCTCGGGGTCGCTGGGCTCCCGACCTAGGGCGACCTGGTGGCGCCCGCGAGAGGGACTTGGTCTGGGCTTTGTGCAGCCGCGCTGGTGGAGGAGCGGGGCGCGCGGGCGAGGCGGGCGGGGCCTGCTGTCCAGGTGGCGGGTGAGAGGTGCAGGTTTTGCTCCCGCAGGGTCTCTGGGCGTCTGAAGGTCCGCGTTAGATCAGATCAGGACACCGTATGCAAAATGGGGAAGTGGCGGGGTGTTGTTTCTGTAACTTAGGTTTAAAATTTTTGTGATTTCAGGCATTTCGAATGAGTAGCTATTCACTTTGTCTACCCACAAAATAAACGTGATTTCATTTGCTTGGCAGGAGCCCTTCAGCTTGAGCAAGGACGATTTAAATTAGGCTGTTTTTAATGTTTTCTTCAGAAAGGACGTTTCGGGACCCAGTTTGGGTTAACTTTGAAAAGAGCGGTGCATCCTTACAACGTGTTCACGAAACAGGATAATTCTCTTTTAGCGTGTGTAAGTGCATTTAAAAGATTCTATCAGTTAATGTTTCACTGAAGTCATGAAGTAAATATTTTGGACTGCTTTGGCATTCAAGAAAATGTTAAAAATGAAGGTATTTGTCCAGGTCCTATTTAAATTCTTTTTACTTTTTTGAGACTTTTTACTCTCAAATATGACAAACTTTAGATAAAAAGTTTTTGTTCGTGGGAGTAATAGGGTCACATTTTTAAAACCTTGGTAAAGTGAACAAGCAGTGAATTATTTTTGCTCTGGCAGTCAACATTCCCGTGTGCTGGATTACCATGGTGCAGGTTGTGAAGATTGTTTCCCTTAAGCTGTACAAATCAGGTTTGCTTTGCTACTGGTGTGTTGCACGCGTTTTGGTTTTTGTGACTTTTGAGTGGAAGCTCAGGTCTGGTAAAAAAAAACAACAAAAACCCAGGCTTTCACAGATGGAGGCAACTCCTGCCTCTGGGTTCGGCTTGGTGTTCATTGCAGCAATCACAAGAAGTGCCGGGCAGGTTGGGTTCTTGATTTCTATCTCCTGTCCTTTGCAAAAGGGTAAGACAAGGCTGTGTGTGTACAAGTAAGGCAAGTGAGGGAACCCCATGAGGAAGCAGGAAGCACCATCTGCTTGTTCTATTACCGCTCCTGCCTTCTTATCTGACTTGCCATATTTGTTAGGATTTTTACTTATATTTCTTTGCCAGGCTGTCTTTCAGCTCATTACCATGTTAAGGTCAGCCAGAATTGTAATGTTAGAATTACTTGAATTTCCAAACATCTGGAAAAGCATAGTGTATTGCTACAGAGGTAGAGAATTAGAATGGAATTGAATAAAAGTCTTAAGTGCATTTATTTTAATTTTATGAAGGGAAATTTTTGTCTAACAAATTTGCCCTACGTAGCAATCCTGTCATATATAACAGCTGCTTTTCCTGGATCAGTTGAGAGCAATTTTGAAACAATATTAGATTGAGAGTAATAGTTACTTTCCTCTCTACTGTGTTACGCTCTATACCTTTGAAGTGTCTTTAGTTGTTCTGTGCAGAAATACATGTATTTTCCCCCCGTAGATTGCAAACCTTGGTATTGAAGGTAGAGTTTGGGGGAGTTGAGAACTTTCTCCTTTTTGTTTTTTGGAATTATCAGACATTACCAAAGGTTAATGATGTTGATTGTATTAAAGGGTATTGTCGTCTATATTGGTGTCTCTGAGAGAAATAGAATTTAAGTCCCTTGAACTTAGTTTTTTTGTTGTGAAATACTAATATACATGGCCTTTAAAATTTTATAACTGCTATTTTGTAGTGGAACTTTGTTATAGGTCATGTTTTGAAATTAGAAAAAGTAGTAAAGTGATGGATCTTAAGTATGCTTCCTTTTGTAGGATTTTCAAATTGAGGAGTTTTTGCTGTCATCCTTTTTTTTTTTGAGACAAATCTGAGATGTACATTCTGATCAAGTGTCAAACTACTCATAGGAATTCTGATAGTTGAGTCTTTCCAAATAGGAAACTTAAAAAAAAAATACTGATACTCTGGATAATCAGTCCAGCTTTGGCACTGGAATCCTTGGTCTACACCAAATAGACTGGGGAATTGGTGTTTCTGGGTAGCCATGGCGCTAGATCCCAGGCAGAGTGGTGATGGGTTTTTTCTTTTTATTATGTGAATTTTAAAAGTCTAACAATACAACAAACAGCCATATGCTCAGCATCTTGATGTAACAATTATTGTATTTTGCTGTATTTTACCTTTTTATGCAAGTTTACGTCACAGGTGTCATGTCATTTTTATCCTTATGAGCTTTAGTGTACATTTCTAAAAATTGAAAAACTTGACATAGCCAAGATACTGTTGTCACACCTAAATATAATTAATATTATATAATTAATAGTATAATAGTAATTATATAGTATTAATATAATTAATAGTATTTTAATACTATCTCACCCATCTATATTCAGTTATATCCCAGAATCCTTAAAATATTTTTCTTTTTACAGTTTATTCAGACTAAAACAGGACCCAAACAAAATCTGCCTATGACCTTTATGTCTGGATCTATTGTAGTCCTCCCCACTCTTGCACCTTTCCTTTACTGAAGAAACTGGGTCATCTGTCCTCTGTAATACCCTGTCTTTTGGCTTTGTCTCATTGCCTCATGGTGGTTAGCATATTTCTCCAATCTCTCTCGTTTTGCCATGAACTAAAAGTATAGGCTTTGTTAAGTTCAGATGTTAGTATTTTCTAGCACTGTATCTTAGGTAGTGCAAAGAAGTTCATATTTCCATCACATGAATATGCACAGAATGTTAAGTAGTTTGACACTTGGTGATGTTAACATGGATTTCATATCCATTGATCTATAAATAGATGTTTCAGCAGTTCTGCATTAGATTTTCAATATTTCAAATTTGAAAAGTCCTATATTTTTTCTGTTGGATAGTTCTTTTCTTGAAGAGCATTCAGAAGCTATTATCTCTTGGTGCCAAGCCCCTAGTGATGCAGGGGGACAGGATTGAATAAGATGTTTTCCCTGCCTTTGAGGCTTGGGGAATTGCTCATCATTTGAACAAATAACTTAAGGAGCTGTTTGACATTTGTTTGCAGACTTTGTCATTTATATTACCAGTGTAAGTCCTTTTGTCTATCTGGAGAAGGAACTGCAGCCTTTTCTTCTATCTTGTTAGCATATTTCCTTACCTGTAATTTTAAATTCATTGAGACTTTTTAATCACTTTAGGAAGTATTTATTATTAGCCTTAGGGAAAATAAAAGTGCATTCAGGAAATGTAGCTTATGAGGATTTTGGAACTTATGCAATTTATTTTTACATAGGACTGGGGCATATGCCTGGGGTCAGGAGGTGAGAGGATTCACCTGAGACAGAGTGGAGAGCAGAACAGGCGGAGTTACACTGCTGAGGGGAGCAGTGGGCAAAACTGGAGAGGTCTGCAGCACCATGTGGGTTATAACGCTCTCTTGGCCAGTGATTGAACTCAGGCTGTCCTGGGGGGCCTTTGTGTTGGTAGCGCTGAGCCTTAACCATTAGGCTGTCTGGAAGGCTCCAGTGCTCTTCACATTTCAAGTGTTCAGTAACCATTAGTCATCAGAGCAGACATATATTTCCACCGTTACAGAAAGTTTTAGTGAGCAGCACTTTTCTAGATTGTAAAATCACAACAGGGACCCTGAATTTTATATTTTTTCTATGACCTTTCCATAGCGTTTTGCTTATCTTGGCTTAAATTAAGAAAGTAAAATTAGATCCTGGCACAGAGTAGGGAGGTAGAGGTTTGAGGTGTGTTCCCTTCCCCAAAGATGATTGTGGAGCCTGAGAAACAGATGAGATATGTGAGGACCTCCGCAATTCCTATGTTGTAGATCTGCCAAGAATGAATTCAAAGTGTGGGAGAATAGGAATTGGCAGTGCCAATTTGTTTGTACTTAAATGTGAGGCAAAATACACAGTAGGTTGTCCTGTTTGCTTCCTAGCCTTGTTTTCTTTCTAGTCTCTTCTGTAGACTTGCGCTGAGAAAGCTGATGCAGTAATGCCTAGCTACAGGTGACTGTTTAAATTGGAGTTAAATAAAACTAAAACATCAGGTCCTACATATTGACGTTTTTTTGGTGCTCAGTGGTTACTTTTAGCTCATGACTGAATATATTGGATGGCACAGAAAAAGTGTGTTTTCAGTGAGTAAAGTCTGTCAGAACTTATCTAGACTTATTTTTTAACTGTAGTTGTGAATGTTGTGGCAAATTTGGTATCTGCCTTTTGGTTTAGAAGTTTAAGAAATTATTCAGTTAGTGAATGTCCCAGTCACTGAGATCCCAAGTTTATTTCTAATTAAGACCAGGATGTATTACAAAGGTGAAGGATGTGTTTGAGTTTATTTTTGAAGTAGTTTTTTTTTGTGTGTTTTATCAAATCAGAAAGTAGTTGCACCTGTTTTGTGCAGGCATCGGTGCTGAAGGCACTGTAGTAAATAGGACCACATTCCTGGTCCTTGCCTACATCAGTTGTGTTCTAGTTGTGGCAGTGGTGGGGAAGACAGACACTGAGTAAATACATGTACATCTGGTTTATTTTTATTGTTAAAATAGACTTCATTCTTTAGAGCAGTTCTTTAGAACACAGTGGGAAAAATGCAAGGTTCTTCAGTGAGTGACTTACTAGATAAGAAACAATGATTAGCTTTAATTAAACTCATACATTGGGTGATAAAATTCAGAGGAACTTGCTGGAGACATTGGGCATCTAATTTTATTGGGGAAGGGGTAAAATCATGGTTGTAGCTGTGCAAGTTCTTAAACATTGCAGGAAGAAAAGACGAAGGATAGAATTTTGGAAGGGGTTAATAGAGTTTCTGGCTAGTAGCTAATGTGCCATTTTAAGAAAATAAATGTATATATAAGAAATAGAGAAAAGTGTAAAAACACAGTAAATGTACCATATCTAAAGACAATCATTGTACATATTTTTAATTTCAACCAGACCTTATTGTTGAGTGGCACATTCCTATACGTGGATGCAAATTTGGGTTCACACTGTATAGTACGGTATTATACCCTTTTTTTTCATGTTACATCAATTCTGTGTTTTTAAACACTTTATAAAGTAACTGAAGGATATTTCTATTATGTATATATCAGATTTACTAAACTATTTTCTGTTAAATGGACATTTAGATTATTTAAAAACTCTGTTTTAAAAAAGCAGGGACAAAGACACCACTTTATCCCCTTAGCTTTTGAAGGACTGAAGAGAGTCAGAAAGGTTAGTCCCATTAGAACTTTTGGCATTCCTTGGCTATCTCTGTTGGTTGGCAGAATGAAATACGTTGTCTTATAGTAGACTGTAGGAAGAGCTCTTAATGTCTGCGCTTTTGAGATTAATGCTGAGAGAGCAAACTGAAAACAAAAGGGTTTCACTAAATCACTTTTTCTCCATTTTAGTTCGTGAAATCATGAATCCTGTTTATAGCCCTGGTTCTTCTGGGGTTCCCTATGCAAATGCCAAAGGAATTGGTTACCCAGGTAAGCAGTTGCAATTTTTTTTTCATTATTGGAACTTTTGAACATTGGGTAAATTCTCATGTCACAATGAATGATTTCAGTTGCTGAAAACAGTTCAAAATGGCTTAGACAAGAAAGAAAATATATTGGCTTATGGAATTAAAAAATCAAAAACTAGCACTGACTTTGGCCAAAGCTTGATCTGGTGGCCTTTACCATTGGGACTGGAATCTGTATTTCTCTACACCTTGGGCTCAGCCTTATTTTACTGGTTCAGTTTCGGTCACAGGTCAGTCATTCTTCTTCCCCATTCTGTGGTCCCTCTGGTGTTCAGCTCCTCCCAGGAGTTCCTGGCTATAAGCTCATATCTACCCTGCAGGAAAGCCCCATTTTCTATTCAGACCAGTCTGGGGTTTTGTTCTGCTTGAACTCAGCTTTTGTCTCTGGGTGAGGGAGGAGATTCTACTGATGAGTTTAGTCCCCACCCTTATTGGAGCTAGCTAGTCAAACATAGGTTGTATGGGAGGGAGTGGTGCAAATGATTGTCCTAACTGGTGAGTTCAAACAGGGAGTAAATTACTTGGGTTTTTTCCCCCCATTTTCAACAACCGTTAGAGTGCCTACTGTGTGCCAGGGACTGTTAAGAGTTGTTAACAAAAGAGATAAAAATCTCAGCATTCATGGGGGCTTACCTTCTAGTTAAAAGATAGAAATGGATGGATAGATGACAGTAAATACAGAAATAAAATGTGCAGTTAAACAAGGGCAAAGGAGAAAAGGCAAATGAAAGGGAATGGAGTATTGGTAATTGAAAGTTCCTCCACTCACTTCCTGGGTGTTGAATAAACAGGTCAAAGCCAAAAGGAGACATTTCAGATAATGCAGGAGAAAATGGACAATGAGAAATTCGACTAGGGATAGAAGAGGGATCTGAAGATGTTACTGGCCCAGATGAGGTTGAATTTGTTGCTGCTCTCTGCTATGGTGCTACGCCCTCCGGCATCTGTTAGGGTGTGGGACCTCTGTCTGGGGAGTGAGACAGGTGTCTCACCTGCCAGGGCCAGGATGATTAAGGGGGCATCAAAGGAAACGCTCAGTAATGGCGATAAAAGGAAGGGCCAGTGACAGCTCCCTGCCTGGCCCTGTTAGAATTCAAGGCAAAAGGAAGCATCAATGGTATTGATTCTAACCTTCTAAATTTTGATCTTTTGTGTATTGTGTTTTCATTTAAGGTTTTTTTCATTAAAATATTGTTAAATTTTTGGTTGCCTCCTCAAATTTTGTGCCTGAGGTGCAGGCCTACCTTTGTCTTCTGTAAAAATTATATAGTAGCTTTCTGTTGGGAATGATGGCGAATGGGTTGTGCCCCCAAATAGGAGAGCTGTACAGGGAGAGTGAGGGGGCCCTCCCATGCCAGACGGAGGGATAGAGGAAAGCAGGACTTAATTCCTGGGGCAGGACCTTAAAGCAGGTTATTACCAAGAGAATCTAAACACCCCTCTCTTGGACTAGAGCTTTTCTGCAGTGTGAGAAGTATCCAGTGTTCCTAGTGGGATAGTCAAGGGCAAGGTAGCCCTTGTACTTTGGAGGGCTTGGGGGACACAGGTGTAGTGCCAGTCACCCAACTGCTCCTCTCCCTACTTTGTGGGGAGGGTCTACCTTCATAATTAAGCTGGGCAGGTATTAAGAGGTCATTGGGCATTCTAGGAGTGAGGCTCTTAGCAGCCCTTGGCCCACTCGGGGTTAAACTGCCATGAATAGTGCCCTGGCCCTAGTCAGGGAGGGAGGAAGGAGAGGAAAAAGGTGGTCACTAATTTCCTTCACTCAGTGGGAAAGGAGAGGGTAGCGCCTTGTCACTGTTTCTGCCCAAGAGTGCAAATCTGAAGAAAGGGAATGCAAAGGAATAAATTACCTGTAATGTTACAGTTTCATCCCAGGTTTTGATAATGTGGTGGTGGAACAGTCACCTTAAAAATCTGTTACTAAAAAGAAAATTGAATGAAACATTTTACGAATGTATAATTAAACTTTCAAAAAAGTAATAGAAATACCTGCAGCTGAATATGAGAGTGGTGTAAAATCCAGTACATTTGGCCGTTGAACCTGATGTCCAGTGGACATTTGTTACTTGTGTGTGTTAGCAACCCGTGCGGGAGCAGAGCATGAGCCTGTAGGCCCTTGTGGCTGGGAGCTGGTGTGGGAACTGCTCCTCAATCTGATACTTCCATACACTGGGCCCAGGAAGTAGTTTGTTGCTGCTTGAGGTCTGGGATGGTAAAATCTTCCCAAGAATTTGTAACCAGTTAGCAGTGTTTGAGGCTCTGCATTGATTTATGTCTTGGGCGGTCCATAAATTGAGACTCTAATATACAAAATAGTTTCCAATCTGCATTACCTTGGAGCACCTGATAATAGCAAATGAAACTGCTGTGGAGGCATATGTTCTCAATCCAGGTTGTGTGGGCTTCGCACAAAGTTCTGCCAGTTAACAATGGAGAATTATAAAATGTGATGTTACTCATCAAGGAAGAGTTACCAGTTATGACAGACTGCAGAAATGGGACATCAGGTAGAAACCACATCACACAGTTTTAGGATAATCGAAGATACACGAAAGATTCAAAAACATCAGAGGGGAACAATACATTAAGGGGGAAAAATAAATTGAATCCTTGAAAAAAAGAAAACAGCGTTTGGACAAAATTCAGGTTAAATTGTAGATAAAACACTGCTAAAGAAGGGAATGCAACCTAAAGAGAGGAAAACAGATTGGTTAACACTTCTTGTGCCAGCTATTTTCTGTGCCACCGCATGAATGGTGTAAGCATTCAGTAAAACACACACAGCTCCTGAACTACTGGATATATTTTGATGAAATTTTAAATGCATAGAGATTAAAGCTTCTAGACTGAGTACCATCAAAGAAATAGCTCCTAATAGTTCCAAATAAATCCACCGTGACGTGATAAACCGGAGACTAGATGTACACGTGAGTACGTGAATACGTGAGTGGAGCAAAAAGTGTTAAGAAATAGAGCTGTTAGAATGAGAGGGTGTGAGGAGAATGAAGAGCTCCAGAGGGGGACTGAGTAGAAAGACTAGAAGAAAAGGGGTGAAAATTTTCCAGAATTGATAAAAGATAACTTAGTGGTAAGATATACTGTCTTTAAAGTGTGACGTGTGAGTTACTCAGAATGCTAAATAGCTGAAGAAGAGCCGGAGTCAGTGTGAAATCAGAGAAATAGGAAAAGACATGTGTTATTAGCATTACCTCTGGTAATCCACATAATAATACATTGACCTATTGGTTATCAGTTCTGTGGACAGCTCTTCAGATACTGAGATACATAAATTTTGTTAAAGTCGGAATTGGCACACTTTATGTAAGGTCCAGATTATGTGTATTTTAGGGTTAGTCACTCTCTTGGAACTACCTTTCTAGAATGAAAGCAGCCATAGACTATCAAGTGAGAGTGTGTTCCAGTAATACTGAAGACAAAGCAGTAGTTTAAATTTGTCCTGTGAACTCTAGTTTGTTGACCTCTGGTCAAGAGAACTGGAGTAAAATGCCTTTTAAAGTTCTTTTTGTTTGGTCTTAAAATTACATTTAAAAGAAAATTTCTGTAACTTCGAAGTATAAATTTTATATAGTTTCTCCTTATTTCATCTATTTCTTTATGCCTATCTTGCCTATTTTCATACTTTTGGTATTTTCAGTCTTTCTGACTTTCATGAAGGGTTGTGCAGTTTGTTTTTATTTTAAGATTATACAGCATGATTTAATGTGTGTGCTTTGTGAAATGATTGCCATGATGAATTATCTCCAAATACCATCATATTAGGAATTAGAATTTCAACGTAAGTTTTGGAGAACACAGATAGCCGGTCCCTATCATACCTGCAAGCCAACTACATACATGTGTCCTAATTTCTCCTTTGTTGCACAAAAGCTAATGGGCCCTGAGATGGAATTAGTAATGCAGACATTGTTGGAGAAGATAACACTTGTGAACAGTCTAGTGGAGAGGAAGCAGATTCGGTAGCGAAAACCTCAGCACTGGGTGACACTCGAGCTCTGGGTCAAGGACTGGCAGTTAGAGGCAGCTCTCATGAGGCAGAGGAAGGCGCTGCTGCTGGAGGCCTTCAGCCTGCATACATCTCATGGTAGAACAGCAGGTTCTTTCTGAATTAGAGATGCAAGTGGTAGTTTTCACTTTGCTTTGTTAATGTAATACATTTTAGGAGTTATTCCATATCAGTTCACAGAGGTGTTTCCCTTGCTAGTTTTTGTTCTTTACGTAGTACTGCTGCATAATCCTGTCTTACAGGGTTTCCATAGGTTTTTTCCAACCAATCTTTGGGTGAATATTTTTGTCTTCCAGCTTATGTTGCTTATGTTTGTGACAGCTATCGTCTAGGTGGATCCCTAGAGGTGCTAGTTGAGAATAAATGGGCAGGTAGAGTTATTGGTAGAGTTATGTGAGTATTGTTTCCACACAACCTTGCTATCAAAATGTGTTGTCAGCACTTGGATTTTTGCCAGTCTGTTGTTAGAAATGTAGCTGTAATTGGCAATTCTTTTATTGGTTTTTGTCTTTTTTTTTAATTCTAAAAGTTACGTATTAAATGTATTGGCACTTAATTATGTATCAACCTCATAAAAATGATCAGAATTTGGGATCACTGCCAATCTTTTGCAAAAGGGGAGCATGAGCTGTATAATTTCTAACTTTCTACCCTCTCCGTGCCAGAGGGAGTAGATAGATGTTGGACGCAATTCATATTACTTGCTGTGTAGGAGACAGTTTTAGGAAGACAGTGCTGTGGCCAGGAATATTGACAGGAATGGGAGGGAACAGCGGTTTTCAACCTTGCTGATTGGAACCCTTGCAGGTTAGAACTGTCTGGAGGGATTAAGAAACAAAACATGCTTGTGCACACCCAAGACCAGTTAAAGCTAGTGTTTTTGGGGATCCTGGGCAGAAGTCCGTCCACGGGTTCCCTCTGGGGGTTTTGTTAGCCATGGTGAAAAGTAATGGACTAGAGTTAATGAATCAGGGTGGTGTGTGAGTAGGGTTTGACTGGAGCAGAGGTTGGCCTGTATTTGGTATTTATGTGTTAGAAGTACTTGCTCAGTGTTTTATTTCATCTTAGAGCATGTTATTTAGCTCATTGTCAGAAGGTGGTTAGGATGGAAAGGGCCAAGGAAACATAATATTTGTGTTTCAGTAATCCTTATGTAAGTAAACTTGTACACAGGATTCCCTCTGAAAAGTTATTGGTAGAGTTAATGGGGAGAGATGAGGAGATTTATTTTTTTGGGAGAATATTTGTAAGAAGCCTCTAGGATACCAGGATCCTCTAGGATATAAGTCAGTGATGTTTCATGCTTTTTTTTTTTTTAAACAATGTAATTTTTTTTTTAAGATTTATTTATTTATACATACAAGCTGGGGTACAGGCCAGAGGCATGGGGTGGCGAGAGGACTTACCAGAGACAGTGGGGAGCAGAACAGGCAGATTGATGGAAATACACTGCTGAGGGGAGCAGTGGGAGAGGCAGGAGAGGTCTGCCGCGCCATGTGGGATTCTCCCCGACGTTGAACTCGCATCCATCGCGCGCAGCGGACAGCTCCACAGCGCAGCTTTCAGCCGCTGCGCCATCAGGGAGGCCCCTTTAACAACGTAACTTTCATTTAAAAAAATCCAAATGGTTCAAGGCTCTCTAAGATGTATGGCAGCAGCTTCTGAGAGTAAATTTTGAGGACAGGCTCCAGAGCTGACTTGGCCTTCCTCTACTCATAGATGAGGCCTCTAAGGAATCTTTCAGTGTTCATAGAGCAGATTGAAAACCTCGTTGTGTTCATTAAAAATGTGCAACATAGGTCTCTTTCAAGTTGAATCTGTCCTCGGTGTCTCAAATGAGTGGACCTGATAAACATTTGACTCCACATGCTATTCTCTGACTAATTAGGGCAAATGGGAAAGTGATAATCCAGGAAGGAAACCCAAAATAGCTTTTGCTGAGGTTGAGGAAGATCAGTTTTGAGACGGAAGGAAACAACCCTGAAGTAAGGGATTTACTTGTGAGATGAGAACTGGGCACTTGCAAGTAGGGATTCCTGGGAACAGTGATATGGAGCTTTGAAAAGTCCCACAGAAACCTACAGGCTTGAGCAAGGACATCCAAACTGCTATGGAGATGGCAGGGGCTTGTGTGAGACACTAAATTCGTTATCCTTAAAAATAAAATCTATCCACTGAAGAAGGATATCCAGAAGGCTGATGGACACATGGAAAAATATTTTAAAAACTTGAAACCATTGCTTTTAATAAGAAGATGCAGATCAAAACCACACTGAGAATATCGTCTCACATCTGTGAAGATGGCACATACTTAAAGACCCTCAACAAGTGCTGGTGAGAATTGGGAGAAAGACCAATTCTGTTATACTGTTGGTGGGAATGCCAAGTGGTGCAGCCATTTTGGAAAGTGATTTGGATTTATCTAAACTACAGATGGAAATGCTGGATTACCCAGCAGTCCCACTCGTAAACATCTATCCATAGAATGTGACACCATCAATTCAAAAAATTACATGCTCCACAATGTTCTTAGCATCATTATAATATAGCTAGGACTTGAAACAAGCTAAGTACCCACTGATAGAGGATTGGAGCAAGATGTGGTATAGCCACACAGTGTAATACTATTCAGCTTTAAGAAAAGATGAAATACTGCTGTTTTCAGAAAAAATGGACAGAGTTTGAGAGAATTACTGTGTTCAATTAAGCAAACCAAAATGACAAAGATAACAAATACTGCATGGTTACATAGCAGATAGTAGATGATTTGACAAGCAAAATACTTGTAAAACTAGCAGGCACTAATAAAGTTAGTTTTCCGAGGTTCAGAAAGAGGAGGGTTGGAGAAAGGGTCAAAGAAGGGATGGTGGTGGGGAAAAATACAAAATAAAATCCAAACCCACAAGGATTTTACCTTTGGAATTCTACTTAAAACCCTCCCCTGAGTTTTCACCTTACTATCTCTACTGCTTCTATGCTTTGATTATTGTTAACCATGATGCCCTATATGGTCCTAGGAGACACCATATTCTGAATTTCCTCAGCACTCTATCTTTTGAAGACTACTGTTCAGTTTCAGCTTATTTACAGGTGAGGGAATAGAGGGATAAAGTTAGTTTCTCACAAGTAGTTTGTGGCTGTAGTAAAGACTAGCAGACCTGGGTCATCTTCATTGGTTTCTGCCTGTCACACAATTGAGCATTCTCAGTTTATGAACTAGATTGACTAGGCAGTAGCCCCAGGCCTAACAGGGAGTCCTAAGCCTGAGGAGAGCAGGTTACTTAGGCCTCCTCTGCTGGCGGCCTGGGTTTTCACTAACAGTCTGATGTTTCTGTTGTGTCACTTAAATTATTAGTTGTGGTTTAGACTAATTAAGGTCTCTTCTATTAATAAAGATGAGGTTGCTTGCTGAGTGGGTTGTGAGATTGGACTCTTCTCAGTTCTGTGGGTCTGTGGTACTGTTTAGACCCCTTACTAAGTAATATGTTCTATGGTTAGCATCTAGAATAAAGTTGCCAGAGAATTGGGAGTTTTGCATTCACTTGGAGGTTTAAAGAGGTGATTAGGATTGTGACCATCACAATTCTGAAGAAAGGAGACAACTAAAGACAAACTGCCTGACACACATAGTGCTGTTGGGCTCCTTAATTCATTCTGGAATTCTGATGAAGAAGGTAAGAACCCTGGATCTGTGGGAACTCTGGTTGTAAAATCAAGAAACCCCTTCACGTGATGACATCAGCTTGTTCTGTGTTTTTCTCCAGCTGGTTTCCCTATGGGCTACGCAGCAGCTGCTCCTGCCTACTCCCCCAGCATGTACCCTGGAGCAAATCCTACCTTCCAAACAGGTATGCAGGCCGTGTGTGCTGGGTGCAACAGTGTTTTGTTCAGGTAGCAGGGGTAGAATGAAAAGTGGGTGGATAATGAGAACAGTGCTTACGGAGTTAAGATGTGGGGTTGAATTGATTTCATGATTTGTATAATTAATCTTGTTGGTGAATGCAATAGAACCTTAATTCTTAGTGCATATAAAGCTTTAGCTAGTTCATTTCTGATGTCCTTTCACAACAAATCTTCAGTCTAATCATAGGTTGTTATAGATTGTGCCAGAACTTCTTATGCAATAGTGTTGATTACTACAAATTAAAGGTCATGTAGCCATGCATCTGCTGAGGCACTTGGCCCCTTGGAGTCCCTGGCCTCACAATTTTGATAGAAGAGCAACAAAGATGCTGCTGTCATGAATTCTATTTTGTTAATAACAAAATTCTTCCTTCTGTGACTCTTCTCTCTTTTTCTAGTCCCACTCTGACCACCTTTATTCAGCCTGTAGCCCACATCCAGAGGAAGACATGGTTTGGTCTTCCTGAGTTCATGTTCCTGCCCACTTACATGAGAGGAATGTTAGCCAGGTGGTTTCCTGTGGCTGTAAGACAGTGTAGCCAAGTCTCACTGTACGTCCCTAACTCTTTGCCTCCTTGGCCAGCTCTTGCTGAAATAGTTTTTGTTTAGCTTTTGTTTAAATTCTTCCTCTCCCACCTGTACTTTAGTAATACCTATTTTGTGCTAGTCTTTTGGGGGTATGTTAAGGAACATCCCTTCTCTGGTATCAGCAGTATTATTACTCACTGCTGAACGGCACCACCCATCTCCTTTTGTAAAAAGCCTTAACATTTTAAAAGCAGCTCTTGAGATATAAATGTCATATGGTAAAATGTACCTAATTAATGTGTACACTTTGATAATGCCTGATATCATTTATACCACTCTTAAAATGCAGAGCAAAAGTGTTCTCTTCCTCTAGGTAGTCTCACTTAGGAGCCAGGAAATCACTGATATGTTTACTCACTGTAGAGTAACTCACTATAGAGTAGGTGACTATAGAGTTACTCTTTTAAAATATTGTCTAAGTGACTCATAAGAGTGTACTTTTGTTTTTTACTAGCTTCTTTCAGCACAATTATTTTGACATCCATGTTGTAGTTTGAGACATCTTTTAAGGGGAGTTCATTCCTTATTGTTATTGGGTAGCATTTCATTGTATGGGAATAACCAGAATTTGCTTATCCATTCACTAGTTGGACTATCTGCAGTTTGGGCTATTACGAAGGAGAGTTTGGGCTTTTATAAAAAAGATTTGTGTACAAATCTTTTTGTAGACATATGCTTTCATTCTCTTGAGTAAATATAAAGAATTGGAGTAGCTGGTTTTTAAGGCAGGTATGTTTGACTTTGTAAGAAACTGCCAAACTGTCTAACAGGTGATTGTATCCAGTAGCATTGCAATTTCTCTACTTCCTTGTCAAAACTTGGTTGGCGCAGTCAGACTTAAATTTTAGCCTTCCTAGTATTGTGTGTATAGTGCTATTAGTTTTAAATTGAACTTATTTAATGTCTAATTATGGTGAACATTTTTTCATGTACAAATTTGCCATTTGTCTATCTTTGGTTAAATGTTCTTCTCTTACTGTGTCATTTTTCAAGTTTTCTTACCTTGTTTTGAGAGTTTATACGATATATATTTTGCAAATACTTTATCTGGGTCTGTGTCTTTTCATTTGCTTACCAGCTTAAAAGCAAGAGTCTTTAAATTTAATAAAGTTTATCATTTTATTCTTTTATGCAGAAGCTTTGGTATCGTTTCTAAGAAATCTTTGCCTAAAACATCATCAAAAAATATCCTGCCCTTTTTTTCCCCTAGAAGTTTTATGGTTTTAAGTTTTACATTCAGGTCTGTGACCATGGGTTAATTTTTTTTTTTTTTAAAGATTTATTTTTTATTTATACATACAAGCTGGGGTACAAGCCAGAGCTGTGGGGCGGCGAGAGGGTTCACCAGAGACAGAGCGGGTAGCAGAACAGGCAGATCAGAAATACACTGCTGAGGGGAGCAGCGGGCGAGGCAGGAGAGGTCTGCCGCACCATGTGGGATTCTCCCCGGCCAGGTGCCGAACTCGCGTCGCCGCTGCCAACTGCTCCACAGCGCAGCGCCCAACCGCTGAGCCACCGGGGAGGCCCACGATGGGTTAATTTTTTATCTGGTGGTAGGTCTACAGTGAAGTTCACTTTTGTGCAAGTATTAGTTGTTTGTTACTGTGTGTAATCATGCCAGAAACCACCATAGAAGTAGTTGCTTTTCCAGAATGTTCCAAGGTTAACCCACTGGGACTCATTTTCTTCATGATGTACAAGTTAATGTAAAAATGTACAAAGAATGTCCAGCTTTTTATTCTTTTACATAAACCGCCTCATGTCTATTTGAAGCTGGCAAAGTGTTCTTGCCTTGAGTATGCAGCACTCCACAGAAGAAGAGAGTTGGTGTTTGGGGATTTCTTGCTGCTGTCGAACAGCTTCCTCCCTTGGGTGCCTCTGGGCCAAAATGGAGAACAGGTGTCATCCCTTTTCTTTCATGTTTCCTTTTTCTTAGGGAGAGATGATCCCTTTCTTGCTCTCCAGTTGCTCTCCTAACCCAGAAGTTGGGCAGGCCGTGGGAGTAATAGAACTGGTAGGAATGGTGACAATTGAGAAGGGCTTTCCATAGTAAAGGGACATCCACTGCTCATGCCAGATAAATGTCAGCTGTGCCCCAGCAGTACCAGATCCTCTGATTTTTAGGAAAAGCTGGGAATAGAGAGATGTCAAATTTGTGAATAAAACAAAGGTACTTTGAAGGTCACTTTCAGCTACCTGACCTGAGTCTGGCACTGCAGCTGTTGCTCCTGTCTTTTTCAGGGATCCTTTCAGTGTTTTCCTGTCTTCAATTTTAAATTTCCTTTTAAATTCCCTTTCTTCTTAACCTGATAAACAAGCCAGACTCATCATCATAAAACAAAACAAGAAGCTTTTCTCCATTTTTGCTGCTTTCTCACTCAGTCTACTGTTTCTCCTTACTACCAGATTTATAGACAGAGCAGATGTGCAGTATGGGTTCTCTGCAGGTGAAGGTTGGCTTTTAAAGTACTTTGCAACCCCTTTATTTCTTAGCTTTTCTTCCAGGTGTGGCTTAGAGAGAATTGGAGAACCTTGTGATGAGATACCATGTCTTTTGCTGAAAGACTCCTTTACTCAGAATCTGGAAATGGAGAAGGTGCCATTCATTTCATCCTTGTGGGCAGTTGAAGCAGGTTGAATGCACATGTAGCCAGATGGGCTGTGGAGTTATCAGCTTGCTGTGGCTCAAATCCTGACTGTCACTCCCGGGAACGTGGTTTATTTCATTTTTGGCCTGTGTCATAAACTAGTATGTCCCCTTAGCTGTCACCATCACACTCCTATGGCACAGCGGTTGCACAAATTAGACTTCTGTTCTGCACTTCTACTCCCAATTACAATCATGAGTCTTGTGATACTTGCAGTGATCAAGAAAACATTCAGTTCTTTGTTGTAAGCTCTATTTAAGAGGCCATTTAGATATTACATTGGCACATATTTTAAAAAGATAAAAATGTTCCTAAGAGTAATACAATAGTTTCTGTGATTGCTGCTATGTATGGCTGGATGGAAGATAAATTGGGGAGACTTTTTGGTAGTACATTAGAAAGGTATCTTAAAAATGACTAATGTCTAGGAATTCTCCCTGAAAAAATTAGATATGCAAACATTTATATATAATTACAAATATATCTAATACCAAAATAATGGTTTAATTAAACTGTTGGTTTAGTTCACAGTGTTTAACTGGTCTTACTGCTTGTTTATGAGTGGTGTTTAATAAGTGGAAATGCTTTACGTTGTACATTTTTTACTTTTTATGAAGCAATGTATGGCATATAAGTTCCAGGTGTGCATCATTAAAAGTCAACATGTTTATGTGGTACATTAGGTTCACCATTAAAAGTCTAGTTCTCTCCTTCACCAAACTTTCTGACTTTTTAAAATTAAGAATTGTATCCATGAAGTAAGACCCCCAGGTCTGTTTTAAAATTAAACTTCACTTTTGGCAGCCACACAAAAGAGAACAGTTTGGAATGTTAACAGGTTGTGGGGTCATTGGGTCATTTCTGTCTAATGTAATTCATTATTTATTTTTTTATTTATTTTAAAAAATATTTATTTATACATACAGTTGGGGTACAGGCCAGAGGCGTGGAGCGGCGAGAGGCTTCACCAGAGATGGAGCTGGGAGCAGAACAGGCAGATCAGAAATACACTGCTGAGGGGAGCAGTGGGCCAGGCAGGAGAGGTCTGCCGCACCATGTGGGATTCTCCCTGGCTGGGCGTCGAACTGGCATTGCCACTGCCGACAGCTCCACAGCGCAGCGCTCAACCTCTGCGCCACCAGTGAGGCCCCAATTTTTTATTTTTTTAAGAGAGTAAAGAAAAGTTTATTTAAAGGAAGAAAGTAAGGAATCCCAGCTACTCTGTACTTGGGAAGGGCAAGGAAGCCCTTTTAGTGTAATGTAACGTTTAAAGCATCCAGCAGCTCTGTAGGCACTTAAAATTAAAAACGAATAGGCCTCCTTGGTGGCGCAGAGGTTATGCTCTACGCTGTGCACAGCTGTCCACAGCCCTACGCAAGTTCTACGCCCAACCAGGGAGATTCCCACATGGAGATTCCCACATGGCGCTGCAGACCTCTCCTGCCTCGCCCGCTGCTCCCCTCAGCAGTGTATTTCCATTGAGCTGCCTGTTCTGCTCCCCACCTGTCTCTGGTGAACCCTTTCGCTGCCCCACGCCTCTGGCCTGTACCCCAGCTTGTTTGCATATATAAGTAAATCTTTAAAAAAAAAAAAAAGAATTGCAGTTAACAGTTCTTCTCTGTTACTTTCTTAGAACCTCACTTCCGGCTCCTGATTGGCAACTCTTTAAGCTGTTACTTTTGTTTGACTTCTGTATTCTACACAGCCTATTTTCTGCTGTAACTTCTCCCTTTTCTTGCAGGTATTACTTACTGATGTCTCACTCTGGTCATCAGAATGGTTGTTAGCATTTTTGTTTCCCTGCCTCTCCTCCCTTTCCTCTGTTCTCACCCCTGTTGTTGGTGACCATGTGAGCATTGTTCTTTGTTGTAAATGTGCAGCTATTTTCTTCTGCACCTACCTTTTCCTCCCTGGACCTCTTACTGGGGTAAGATATCTGGAACCATACATATCACTAATCAAACCTCCTATCTCTCTCCCAGGTGTGGAAATCTCTTTTTAAGATTTTATGCCACGTATACTGTATTTTTTGGGGGGCTTCTCTTTGAATCCCTCTCTTCTGCTGCTTGTCTGGGTTGCTTATCCTCTCCTTGCTTTTATTTTTATTTTTTAATATATATTTTTATTGTTATTTATGTCTTTTACATTTTGTATTCCCCTTGGGTAGCCCACTACCAATTCACCCGTGATCCATCTCCATGGTCCCTTGTGTTCTTTTCTATTCCGTTTTGTGCGATTTTCCTTCCCTCCCTCCGCCTCCCCCCCCCTCCTCGCTTTTACCCTGAGGTTATTCCTTCCAGTCACCCTAAGGATTTTTATTTTGCCTTTTTCTTCTATTTGAATCTCTATTGTGTTTATTAGTTTACTCTTTGTTTTTAGTGGAGCAGTGCCATCAATGATCTCCCAAGAGAGTATGAGGGAATGACAGTTTTGAGAGGCTTAGTATCTAGAAACATTGTTCCCCCTCCCCCACTTTGAGAACATAGCTTAATTGTTTCCACTTTCCATTGTTGCTGACAGCTGTGACACCTTGCTGATGCTTCACTGTAACCTGGGTTTCTCTGGTACAGTATAGTATTTTTGTCTCCAGTGTTCTCAGATTTCATGATACTGTGTTTTGGTGCATACCTTTTTCTGCATTTTCCAAAGAAAATTATTATATAAAAGTCTGTTCAGTATACAATACTTTTGGAAAACATGATCAAATATTCAAATTCAAATATTAAATATATTTAAATTCAAAATATTCAAATTCAAATATTAAAATATGCAAAAACTAAAAAGTTTGGAATCCTACAATTGTTAGTCTAAGACTGTCAGTCTAATACTAACATGTCAGTGGCCCTATACATGGCGGCTTACCTGAGCGCACCAATCAGCAGCAACTAACGAGTTTGGTGAAATAAAAGGAGAACGATTCTAATCATTTTGTCTTTGTGGCATTGATATTGACGGTCTTTTTTTTTTTTAAACACAAAGTATTTTATTTACTTTATTTTATTTTATATTTATTTATTTATACATACAAGCTGGGGTACAGGCCAGAGGTGTGGGGCGGCGAGAGGGTTCACCAGAGGCAGAGCGAGGAGCAGAACAGGCAGATCAGAAATACACTGCTGAGGGGAGCAGCGGGCGAGGCAGGAGAGGTCTGCCGCACCATGTGGGATTCTCCCCGGCCGGGCTTCGAACTCGCATTGCCGCTGCCGACAGCTCCACAGCTCAGCGCTCAACCGCTGCGCCACCAGGGAGGCCGATATTGATGGTATTTTTAAGGAAGGCAAATCTAGAAAGCTTTTATTGTTTTTGAAGATCTAGTGTTGAATGTATTTAGTTTTTTATTGAGTGGTTGGCAAGTCCAAATATTATTTTAGAGAGGTAGTGTTTATTTCATATGTTCTGAGGTGTATGCATTTATTTTAAGTTTGTAAGGTTCCTGTTGAGTGCTCTGGTGTGATGTTGTGCACCAGTGTTATATAAAGGAAAATAGAAAGTGCCTAGCACACACTTGAATCTTTGATTGATTAGGAGACATGTTTGCTTTTCCTTGAAACTGATTTGTCTTGATTCTGGATAGAAAGTGATGCAATATTTATGCTTATACAAAAAAAAATACATTTTTCTTGTATGAGGACATAGCTCTGAGTTGTAAGAATAAGCAACAAGATGATATATGTTGAAAACCGTTGCTGTAATTAATAGAAATAGTGACTGTTTTTCAAGCATTTTATTGTGAAATTTCAAATGGACAGAGAAGCTGAAAAACAGTGAATATTTACATATAGAATGCTAAGATTCTACAGTTAAACTTTTTAAAATCAACTTTTAAAATTAGCATTTTGCTTGAATCACATACATGTCCATTCATCCTTCAGCCCATCTTCTTTTTTGATGTGTTTGAAAGTCATAGACCCCAATGCTTATCACTCTGTTTCCTTCAGTATGCGTGAGGTTAATTTGTTATAGTTCTTTTTTGGTTTTGTTGTTAGGTAAAATTTACATGTATGTTAAGATCCACCATATATGATAGACAAATTTTAAGTGTAACAGTGTATTCTGACAGATGACAGCTTTGAAGCCATCTCTTTATCTTCAGCAGAGCGTACATAGGAGGCAGGTATTGTGAAAGACACCTCAGGTGATTAAGACCTAGCGTCAATTGGAGGGAGTCCTGCAGCAGTAGACCTCAGGCCTCCACTAGAAGAAAAGAAAGAGACAGGGTATTGGCTGTCACTGATTGTGGGCAAAGGACTCACCTCTTTTTGGTGGATGTAATAGGCACAAAGAATGCTTCTGCATCATGGAGTCTGTCTTTGGGGGATGAGGGGGCATCTTCTGCCTAGGTCTTGCTCACTTTGGTTGACGGTCTGTAGTTCTGGAAGCTTGTGGAGGTTGGCAGCTTCCACCTTCTCTTCAGTCCAAGTTATTTCTGTAGTTTGAACAGTGACCAAATGGTCATGGATTTTCTTACTAGGAATATTGGTGGATCTTCTAGAGGCTCTATTTTCTTTGACTTTTAGGTCGCAGATTCATTCCTTGTGTGTCTTCTCTTCTGTCCTCAAATAGCATATTTCTTTTTATTCTTTTTATGAATCAGTTTAGCCTACAGAGCCATGACTTTCTGTAGTATGTTGGCTGGGTGTATTGATTGAATGTTGGCGTATTTTACCATTTTGTTCTTTCAGCTAATACTGCCAGGGTAGGTGATCTTTCATATCAGTTGCTGAAGATATCTTCGTATTGATGACCATTTTCAAGGCCCAGCAAGATTTTATATTCATCTTCCTATAGTCATCTGTGGGCCTCTGTCAGTTTCATACTTGTCCATTCAGCTCATGCATAAATTGTTTCAAGGATTTTCTGTCTCGTTAGATTCTCTCTCAGTTGTGTGTTACCATCTGAAGGCATGTAAATATGCTATTTTTCCACATTATTTACTATAAAAAAACTTTAAACAGATAAGCTCAGAGAACAGTATAGTGATTATTCCAATACCTACTTCCTAGTTAACATTTTACCTTATTTGCTTTACTTACTATATGAAGATAAGTGTGTATGTTTGTGTTTCTCTTGAACCAGTCCAGAGTTGTAGTCTTTGTGTCTCTTTTCCTGTGGACTTCATTATTGCTGTTCTTAACAGTTAGGATAGTGTCATATTTAGAAGCAGTGATTTCCCAATTTTATTTAATAGCTCATAATTAAATTTGCCTAGTTGGCCTAAAGTTGAAAAGAATTTTTGGAACCAGGATTGATTCAACATTTATGTATTAAATTTGTTCTAAATTTGCCTAACCTTTTAAAAAAAATACATTGTCTTTAAAAGACTTTTCGTGGGCTTCCCTGGTGGTGCAAGGGGTTAAGTCTCAGCATTATGAAACTATTGCCAGCCACTGCAGCACTAGTTTGATTCCCCGCCAGGGAGCTGACCCACATGGCACAGCAGACCTCTCCTGTCTCACCCACTGCTCCCCTCAGCAGTGTATTTCAGTAGATCGGCTATTCTGTTCCTCACTCTGTTGCTGGTGAAGCCTCTCACCCTCCCCCATACCTCTGGCCTACACCCCAGTTCTTTTTTTTTTTTTTAAAGTTTTTTTTTTTTTTTTTTTTATATATGCAAGCTGGGGTACAGGCCAGAGGCGCGGGGCAGCGAGAGGGCTCACCAGAGACAGAGCGGGCAGCAGAACAGGCAGAGCAGAAATACACTGCTGAGGGGAGCAGCGGGCAAGGCAGGAGAGGTCTGCCACGCCATGTGGGATCCTCCCTGGCCGGGCGTCGAACTCGTGTCGCCGCTGCCGACAGCTCCATAGCGCAGCGCTTAACTGCTGCGCCACCGGGGAGGCCCACACCCCAGTTCTTGTATGCATAAATAAATAAATAAATATTTTTTAAAAAAATAGACTTTTTTGAAAATTTTCAAATCTATACAGAAGTATCACATTACAATGTCTATTGTAATGTCCCCTTGCCCATGACCTAGATTTAGCAGTTATATAGTTGATCCGTATTCCAGTCACATTCTCTTATATTATTTTGAAGCCACTTTCAAACATATTCATTAGTTTTTCATTTTTGGGTTTAGAAGATAAATTTTAAAAAGGTCAGTGTCACAGCCGAAGAATAACAGTAATTCTGTAATACTCTCTGTATTGTAATAAGATTTCATATTTCCATTTGTCTTGTCTTTGTCCTGAACTTTTTAAATTGTACAATGAAGGCAGGGTGCCTCCTTGGTTTCTCCTTTTTAACCATATGAAAACTGGCTAGCACTAGAAATACTGAATGTGGGTTTTAAGTTTTAAGTATCATTCTCAAATATGACACAAAAGTGGGCAGTTCCATAAATATGTTGAGTATCTGGCAGTTTTATAAAAAGTTGATCTCCTTTTGGTCAGATGCTGTTTTTAGTCACTCCTGGGAGGATCTCTTTTTTAAACTAACCTATTATTTTATTATTAGTATTGAGATAACATTGTTTGCAGTACTGCATATTATTTAGGAATTCACAGATTCAGACCTCCTCAGATGTATGTCACCATAGTGCACCCACCACCAAAAGCACCCATAGTCCTTTGTCATAGACAGTTAGACCCTCTTTCCCCTTTCCTTCCATTCCCGTCCCTCCCAGTAGCCTCACTTCTGCCATCATCTTTTTTAGAGGTTGTTAGGTTTACCTTTGTGAGTTTTGTTTCTGTATATTTCCACATATGAGTGAGATCATCTGGTGTTTTTCTTTATCCTCTGACTTACTTCACACCCAGCAAAATCCCCTCCAGTTCCATCCTTATTGTTGCATATGGCAAGAGTTCATCTTTTTTTTTATAACTAATATTCCATCATGTATATGTACCACTTACTCTTAATCCACTCCTGTCATTGCATTACTTCCATAAATTGGCTGCAGTGAGCATCAGTGCATATATCCCTTCAAATTAGTGTTTCTGCATTTTTCAGGTAGATTCTGATGAGTAGAATTGTTGGATCATCTGGCAGATCTATTGATATTTTTTAACATTTTGAAAAACCTCCAGTGTTTTCCATAGGAAGTGGACCAGTCCAAATTCCCACCAACAGTTCACGAGGGTTTCTTTTTCCTGGGAGGATCTTTGGTGAGATAATGGGAAAGAAGCTGGGTTTAGGGCCTCCCCGGTGGCGCAGCAGTTAGTCGCTGCGCTGTGGAGCTGTCGGCAGCGGCGACGTGAGTTCGACACCCGGCCGGGGAGAATCCCACATAGCGCGGCAGACCTCTCCTGCCTTGCCCGCTGCTCCCCTTAGCAGTCTATTTCTGATCTGCCTGTTCTGCTACCCGCTCCGTCTCTGGTGAACCCTCTCGCCGCCCCACGCCTCTGGCCTGTACCCCAGCTTGTATGTATAAATAAAAAATAAATCTTTAAAAAAAAAAAAAAGAAGCTGGGTTTAGACTCAGGAGTGGATGGGAACTACCTTTTAGTAGTGTCCTCCTATGTATAAGAAAAACCAACATTCTTGGGTTTGCTCTTCCTGGTTAAAGGCATCTAGGGCAGATCTTGGGACCTTTGACATATGGATAGCAGGACTGGGAGTGGGGGGAGCTATTGAAATTAGGTGTATTCAGATTTTGGCTTTGTTTTTATTTAAATTAATATAGTAGTTAATGAATTTCAGAATAAATGAGGAACACTTGGGAGGATCATTTCTCTCTTCAAATCTTGTCTGTCTTGAGAGACTGAGTGCAGGAATTAATTACCTGGTTTGAGCACACAGACAAATGACAGTTGTGATAAGGACTTCCAGAACTGACTCATTTTCTTGGACTGAGCAATTTCTTTCAGTTTTTTAAAAAAGGACCATTTGAAACTAATGCATATCCTTTGAGTTACACATTTTCTCTTACCTTTAAATTAAGCAAAAATACACATGTACTTCTAAATAAACTCCAGTAATGTAATTAAAATTTTAACTTCAATATTTTTGATAGCCAGCTTATTTTTTAAACTGGACCTATAATTTATGCACAGACACATTAAGTGTTCATTTGGATGAATTTTGACACTTAAACATCCTCATGTAATCACTCTGGAACAAAATTCCAAACACTTTGTCATTCCCGAAGCTCTCCTTCGCTCTATTAATCATACCTTCTTTCTGCTTTCTGTCACCATAAGTAAATTTTCTTGTTTGATATCAAAAATGAGATACATTGTGAGTATGGTGTCTCAAAAAGTCAGTATTTTTGGTTTGAGATTCATCCAGTTTTTTCCTTTTAATACCGACCAATGTTTATATGCATGTAGTTGGTGATGAACATTTGGATTACTTCCTATTTTTTGGCTGTTAAGAATATAAGATTGGTGAGTATTTTTTATAGGTCTCTGTGGAGGCATCTGTTTTCTTTCAGTCTTCTAGGGAAAATATCCAGGAGTGAGTTGCTGGGGCCTGTGAGAGGTGTATGTGTAAATTATGAGAGGTTGTTGTCTGGTACTTACAGACCGTCTGGAGCACTTCACCATGTTGACCAGTCTAGTGACAGAGAAATTGTATGTTGGACTGTTGAGAGCTTTTAGAGAGGTATAATTTGTATGTATTAAATGTTGTCCTTTTACATGTACAACTGATGTGTTTACATGAGTGTATACAGATGTAATGTTCCACCACAGTCAAGTGATGATTACCCTGAAAGCTTGCCTTGTGCCCTCTGGCCATCAGATTGGTTTTCTGTCATTGTGATCTTTCCTAGAGGTCTTTATCAGTGGACTCATACACCATATATTCTTGTGTCTGGCTGCTGTGCCATCTTGGCATATTTTTGAGATTTGTCCCATATTGTATATATTAGCAGTCCTATCCTTTTGGTTGCTAAGTAGCAGTACGTTGTATGGACGCAACACAGTTTACCTATGGACTTAAGTCATTATGAGTAAAGCTGCTTTAAACATTGCAAACCGGGGGCCTTCTTTTAACCCTCCCCTGAGAAGAAAATTCTATTCTCTATTAGGACAGAGGGTCTTAGAAGGGGAGCTGGGCACATCACTGCTTACCAGATAGGCTCCCAGCCACTCTTCCAGATTGCTGCCCACCAGCAATAAGCGCTCACTGGTTTCTGAATCTTTGGGAAGGTGCTTCCTTGTGCTACCTTTACTGACTGGGAGTGCTGTAGCCTTGAATCTGCTAAATCATCCACTTCTGTTTTTTAGGTTCCAAAAAATCTTCTATTCTTGATCTCTGTAGTTTTTTGTCACTTCATTTTTTAATCTGCTTTATGGTCATTTTCATGTCATTTTGGTGGGGGCAAAGGTGGACTTAAACTGTGTCAAACTTACTATCTTAACCCAGAAGTCTTCACTGTAGTGTGTTTAGTCAAACCTTGGCCTGTGGTAGTCCCTCCTTACCTTTTGCTGTGATAAACAACACTGCTGAACATGCCTTATGTTGAGTTTTCATTCAAATCCATGCTTATTTCATTAAAACTAATTCCTGTAAGTGGAATTATGGGATCGAAATACATCTGCCAAATTGTGCTCCAGGAAGACTACCCACTTATATTCTAACTGACAGGTACTAGTTTCCTGTTCCTATGAGAGTATAAGCTCAGTAGAACCTTCTCCTTTGTTTACCTTTCAGTGCATGCACACACACGCGTGCACCCTCTCCCCTCTCCTCTCTCTCTCCCCGCCTCCTAAAGTGTAGGGAATGAAGTTGAAGCATAGTGGAGAATGGACAGGGCCACAGGGATGTGGGGTCTTGATTACAATCAGGACAAGAGACATGGCTCATTCCTCACCTCACACTGGATCCCTTCCCCTGTGCTTGGCCCGTGGTTGGATGAATGTGGGTTTGAACTAAGGCCATCGGGCTTCTTTGTTTCAGGTTATACTCCTGGCACACCTTACAAAGTGTCCTGTTCCCCCACCAGTGGGGCCGTGCCACCATACTCCTCCTCTCCCAACCCCTACCAGACTGCTGTCTACCCCGTGCGAAGTGCCTATCCCCAGCAGAGCCCATATGCACAGGTAGGTGTGAGGGTCTCTAACGGTGCTCTTAGGCCATGTGGATGTGGGTTCGTCTGGACTCTGACCTGCTGGGCATTGGACCCTGTAGCAGTTGTTTCTTTTTCCCCCACAGCAAGGCACGTACTACACGCAGCCTCTGTATGCAGCACCCCCTCACGTCATCCACCATACCACAGTGGTGCAGCCCAATGGCATGCCGGCAACAGTGTATCCTGCCCCCATCCCTCCGCCTAGAGGCAACGGGGTCACCATGGGCATGGTGGCTGGGACCACTATGGCCATGTCAGCAGGTGAGTCTTTGGCCCTGGAGTCCCTGCCCTGCGGTGGGGTATCAGGGAAAGGGAGTGCTCACTGATACTCTGACCCTTGGCTTTGATTTGTCATGGCAGGTTGTGTGGGAAGAAGATGGTTTTTCTTTATCTCGATTCTTTCTTACCCTTTCTCTTTCCAGTTGAGAGAAAACTGGAGTGTGGGGTTTAGAGTCACAGACCATAACCCTAGTCCCTTCCCTGGAGAGCATTACTGGGTCTTGTGAGCTGAATCACTTGGCAGCAGGGATGAGGACTGACTAGACCCCCGGAGCACCTGAAGCTTAAGCAGAAAGGGAGACTTGGTGCCTGTAGGTGCTGGTGCTTTTGACTTCCCTTTTTTTGAGCTGCCTTTGTAGGCTACTTTGTCTGAAACCCCAAGGATGTTTTCATGAAAGTAAGAAAGCTGGTCTGTTAATAAAGATAAGAGCTACTTGGAAAAACCTTTAACAGTCATTCACTTTATTTCCTAAGGCTTCCCCTCAGAAAAATAAAGCAAGGCAAGGTGAGAGCCCTGACTGGGATGGGCACGGCTCCATGGAACCTCCGAGGGCTTGAATGGGTCTCTAGGATTAGGTGCCCTCTGAGGGGCGTGAGAGCTGTCCGTAGCTGGGGCATCAGGTGCACCTGATATACTTGGTTGCCCATGCTTGGGATTATAAAGTGTTCCTTCTTGGTTTTTCTAGATTTCACTTCAATGTAAGAAAATTATGCCCCCAAAAAAATACATTACAGGATTCTGTGTGTGTTTATGCTGAGTGTCTTTTTTTTTTTTTTTTTTGCTTTTCCATATCTACTGTGAAGGCATAGACAACCTGCACGTTAGCGAGATCCGTGGAGGGAGGGATGATAAGTCTTGGGGTGGGTGGGCAGGGCCAGGAGTTGCAAGATGAGGCGGTTATGTTTGAGGGGGTGCTTGTCCATGATTGGCCTCAGGTGGTCACTGAGTTTTCCACGCTTATGGGGAAAATACATTTCTCTTAAACTACTTGGAGTCTCACATAGCTTAGAATCTTCTCTATTTTTGAAGAAGTGTGTAGTTGAGTGGTGTTAAGTACATTCATGCTGTTGTGAAACAGGTCTCTAGAACTTTTTCATCTTGTGAAACTGAAGCTCTGTCTCCATTAAACCAAAACTCCCCCTTTGCCTCCTCTAGCCCCTATTGGTACCCATAATCAATCAATCTCTCTCTCTTTCTTTCTCTCCTTCTCTCTCTCTCTCTCTCTCTCTCTCTCTCTCTCTCTCTTCACCCCCTCCCCTCCCCCTCCTCTTCTCCTTCTCCCCCCCTCCCCC
>PVIJ01010045.1:0-62758 GCA_004024925.1 Scalopus aquaticus | reverse complement strand
AAACACATGCAATTTGCAGCGACATGGATGGAATTAGAGGGGATCATACTCAGTGAAATAAGCCAGAAAGAAAGAGAAAAATATCGAATGGTTTCACTTATAACAGGACTATAGGGAGGCCGGGTGGGAGAGAGACAATCAGTGGGGGGGGAAGGGGGGAGGAGGGAGCCGGAGGGAGGGAAGGGAAAGGGCACAAAATGGAATAGAAAAGAACACAAGGGACCATGGAGATGGATCACGGGTGAATTGGTGGTGGACTACCCAAGGGGAATGCAAAATGTAAAAGACATAAATAACAATAAAAATATATATTATATATTAAAAATAAATAAATAAATCTATAAAAAAATAAAAAAAAATAAATGAGAAATGACTTTGGAAAGACTGCATTGAGGTCATTATTTGAATGCATGGGAGTTATGTTGAATCAGATTCCTTTTCTGTATATGTGGGGATTTTCATAATGGTAATATCAGAGTCCTGTACCTGAAAACAACAGAAGGTAAAACAATGAAGGTAAAAGTTATGCACTACTCAAGAACAACCACCCACAGTAGCCTATTGTCAAGGAGAGGCAACCCCACCTAGAAACTCCATGTGACACTTTATGCTGGTATCCTAGAACTCTCACCTCTCTGTACTTGAGCTCTTATACTATATACCCAAAATAGGGAGTGAATCCTATATTTACAAAATAATTTTCCAAAAGCATCTGTCTATCACAAGAGTAGGTTAGAGTTCTACAGAAAATTTCAAAGCTAGTCATTTACTTGCTAGTATTCATATTCTTTATAGTTCAGTCTCTAATTACATAATTATGTTAATTAAAATAATTTGTGTGGTAGATTTGCGAGTATAGATAAAGGGTGCCACACATTAAGAGGCAACCAATGAAGAAAATGAGGCAAAATATCTTTACTCGCAATGCAGTATTATTCAGGAATCAAAGATTGACTTTTAAAATACTTCTCATCCTTTGTATCGATCTAGACTATAAAGGAAAGGGCTTGCTACTCTCCCTATTCTGGGCACTCTTATAAACACCTGATATCCTGACTCCATCAAATATTAAACTGGGGCTGAATTTTCAGTTTCATCTAACCTGTCAGCATCTGGAATTTTCAAATTAAATTTGCCCATCTTAGAAATCAACAAAATCCATGATTTAGAGGTTTAGTTTTGTTTTCTGGTTTGCATACTTAAATTTACATTTCACAGTTTTGTTAAGAGAGTTAAATATAAGGACACTGCTCAATTTGTATTTATTCTGTACCCACTAAAACATTGTCTTTTCCACAATCCTACTGACAGCTGCATTTTTAAAATCTCTTCTTATATTGTCTTCTCCACAGTGCAACTCTTTGTTGGATCATTTAGAGCTGGTTATTTTCAAATTTTCATCTTTCTTCTCTTAGCCTCTAAATGTTGGCTTTCTGTGATGAACCATTCTGTTTTCATGTGCTCTCCCTGGGAAATTTCATTCACAGTGGATTTAATTATCTTTATATATATAAATATATATATATATTTATATATATACACACACATACACATATGTGTGTATACACACATATGTATGCATATATGTATGTGTGTGTATTTAAAACATATTTTACTATCTTCTATATATAATATACACATATAGAGATCTATGCGTGTATCTACACATATGTATCTATCTCCCTCTATATATCCACATACATATATCTGTCCTAAAACACTCTTCAGATCCTTGGGCATGTATATAAAAGCAGCTGTTTCTGCACATTTTTAGTGGTGTGCCCTACCAGAATCCCAAATGCAGTTGTCCTACAAGTAAATTATCATTTCTGCATTCACAAACTTAGTGAATGAACCCACGATAAATTCATTTACCTTAGTCAGGAACCTGTGACTTATTGAATAAACCCTCGCTTTCTTATTGCTCAAACCCATTCAACAGTCCTTATCATTGTGCCTTATTCCAGAATGGTGTTCATCTCTATCTAGTTCACTATTGATATTATTTAAGAACATTTCTCTCAATCTACTTTAATAGTCTCCATATCACCCTCCCTTCTATTTGAAACTTATTACCCTATAATCCAACATTACAATGTTGCTGAAATTATTCATTTTGAATACAAATCTAAAGATGTTCATCTTGTGGTCTCAAATATCCAGTAACATCCAAGATTTCTATAGGCTGGTTCATACTCATTTTCATTGCATATAAAACCCTTTATTATATTTATCTGTCCACCAATTCAACTTGAGCTCTTACTTTCCCTTCATTCAGCATCATACAGCCACATGTCCATGTGTACACATACACACACTTTGCTTCAGTGGCACTGAACAACTTCAATTATTCCATAATTTGTATTTTTCTTCTGCTTTGTCAACCTGGTCATCAATTGTGAAGAAATTTATCTGTGAAAAACTCCCCCACATATTTACGTAGACCTTTTCTTGTGCAGTCACTGTATCTATGTCTGCGTGTGTGCATAATTACCTGTGCCTGTGTCAGTTAGAACTGTTCACATTATATTGCTTATTTTTTACTTGTCTGTCTTATATATGTATATATGACACAATCATACCATGAATGTAAGTACAATCTCTCTTTCCTAGGCCCTAGCAAAATATTCAAAAGATGTAACAACCTAAATAATAATCTGAATAAAGAACTGCATATATCTTAAATACAACAAAATAATAAGACTTACATTTAATTCCAGGAATATACTTTTATGCATTTATAATATTTTGTATTATTTTTATAAAAATATTAACTTTTTATGTGCATAGCTTCCTTTTTTGAGTGTTTGGTTAAATTTGATGAAGCAGCATATATATTATATGACATATACGTTATATGACTAAGCATATGCAGTCTCATGGAGTTTCTGCTAGTAAAGACACTTTTTATTCTGTTATTCAGACAAGTGATTCTAATACAACAGAATAGTAATTGATTTTAATAATTCACTTAGTATATATACTGATAACATTATGAATTGAAGACATAGCCGCATGAATTCCATAGTTTATACGATTTAATTTTAATTTAGTGTATTTATGATAACACTGAACTGGTAACTTGAGCTACGCATTACTGAAAGTTTAGAACTCCCCTGTCTGAAGTTGCTATGTTTTGAGACTAATGGATAAGATCAGCATACTTCAGAATTATGAGCAACTTTTTCACTGGAAAAAATACATTTCAAGGTTGAATCTTGTACTGAAAAGTTTTATTTTTTTAACATGACTAAAAACTTTATTTTTATATTTTATATTAACAATCACATAGCTAGCAAAATGGAGAAATAAATTCGGATAATGTGTGCATTTGTGTGTATGTGTGTATATGTGTGTGTGTGTGTCTAGAAAAATCTATAAAATTAACAGAAAGCTAATTGTTGAGTATAGGGAAATAAATAATTCAAATGAAATTAACAATTTTGTATAAAAAAGTTAACATGTAATGAGTCAATAAAGATGTATTAGTATGAATTCTTAAAAGGTTTTCAGAATTTAACAGATGAGAATAATCAAATTACATATTTTTATGATATTTGACATTTATATTAAGTTATTTATTATAGATGACTAGTGAAACATTGAAATTAGTCGGGTAAACATACTTGTTTTCAAATGATTTTGTACATCCTACTATACTTTTTTGAAAAGAATGTATTCACGGTAAGTCAGAAAGATTACCATAATTATAGGGAGGCAATTTCAGATCACAGGATTCTAGAGTTGGAGATTATCTAGCCTAGCTTCCCCTTCGTAGGTTATGAAGTGCCTTAAGGAATTTTCCTTGGGGAGGAAGAGAGCTGAGTAGGTAGGTCCTTAGTTCCTCTTTATCGAGGCCAGAAAATTGTGTTTCTATTTAATAATTAATGTTTTTAGAAATAGTTTCCCTATCCTCATATATGATTTTCTACCAAAAAGAAAAGTTTAGGATAATAAAAAATGAATGCATTTATGCATTATGAATGCATAAATTAAATCATTTAATGAAATGAGATGAGATTTCAATATTTTGGCTTAAATATGTTTATTCTAAAGTTAAAACATAGTTATTAATTAAAGTGATATAAATAATGTTATAGAAAATTAAGGGCCCTAAAAATATCTTTTCTTGCTCTATCTATATTAGGAAACGCTTCATGTTGTATTTTCTTCTTCATTAATCTTTCTTACAACACTTACCTGTCTTTAATCACAAACAATTTTGCAATTCTCTTTTCTAGGAATTTAGAAATTTAGGAAATAATTTTGTAATTAGAAGTCTGATTTGAATGTTTTTACGTTTTTTGCTTCCACTTATTTCCTGTACATATGTAAAAGATGTCTAATAAAACTTTGATATCAGTTTTTGTGATTAAAAATTGTGTAATTAAAAACTACACTTTTTAGCTTTAAACTGGCTCTGCGACATTGTGAACTTTGCCTATTTAGTGGGAGATATTTATATCTATGAATAATCTACATTGTATTTTGAGATATCTTCAAATTTTTCGAAATATTTTGATCCTCTGGAACTTGCTTTTAAGATTTATTATTTGGAATTACTGTAGCCTTAGATTAGTGATTTTCCATTATTGAGGCAACACTTTTAAGGTTGAGACTTTTCACCTGGCTGGTGAGCACATGTAATGTGACTGGCCTTGTGTGAGTGCCATGCCCTGTCACATATGACCCTTCAGGGTTTTTTTTTCCCCCCTAACCTCATTAGTTCTTTCAGGAAGTTCATTGCAAAACACATGAGAACGTTCTACCTTTATTTTTAATACAAATTAATATTTAAATATTTTATTCTTGAAAAAAGAAATGTATGAAAGTATTTTTAAAAATATGCTAATATTTATATGGAAAGCTCTATACTTTTTATATTCTCCATGTATCCATTCAAATTTATGTTCTGGTATGCTTATGATCTGTACTTATTTGAGCCTGCAGACATAAGCCATGATTCTTAAAGCAATATTGTTAAACACTGGCCTCAAGTTATAATAAAATAGAAATTGCAAAACTCTATGTCCTTGATCTTTAGGAAAAGTTAAGTTAAAAAGCTTTGAGAATAAATCTGAATGCTAGTATCAAAGGGATGTCATTTTGATAAAACTTTTACACCGGTGTGCTCAATCTAGTATAAAAGCAGTTCTGATTTTTAAATAAATATAATGTTTCTAATTATGAGGAACTGAAGCTCATTTTGGTAAACAGCTCTTATTAAACCAGAAAAATGTTGCATGAAAAATGCCCTGACCTTTTCATTATTGCTTTGTCAAAATATTTCTATAGAGATATTTATTCATTTCCGAAACATTCTATATCTTCAAATAACTCAGCAAGGTACACTTTGTTCTTGGTGTGAATCCAACCTTGTACATGCAAAAGGAGGACGTACAGTTTACTAAAGACAGCAAAATACTGCGGTGTAAATTAAAGAACAAAATGGAATTTTTATTGTAGAAAGATAAATGGTACATATTTGAGAAGAATATTTTTTAAGACTTAAATAATTGTGTTTATGTACAGTGACAATTTGGATTTTCTTCTGTTAAATATTTTCAGGATGTTTATATGCTTTATATAACTTATTTGATATGAGACTTATTTGATATGAAATGTCTCTAGTAGAATGTTCACATTAAATGTTCTGTACCATGAAAAATGGGGAAGAATATTCTGGAAATTCATTATTGCATTCCTAGTAATAATGCTCAATTGCTGTTTTTCTCATTAAATCTCAGGCCCAAAGAGGATGTTTGGGCCTAACGTTATCTACTTCTGCATATTTAAAATTTCTACTAACTTATCGAAAAGTAATTTTGTGATTTTTTTTATTGCAGTAACACAATGTAAACCAACATTGTATACATAATCACTGTATGTGGTTTACAGGTATAGATCAGAACCTTCAGGTATATATGACCACAATACAGGCACTGCCAAGACACTGTAAGCCCTAATAGATTTGTAAAAGAAAAAAATATGTGCAAAATAGACTGAATTACTTAAATCAAAAATGCTTTGAGGGTTCTATGAATGAATACATGCATTCCAATATAAAATTCCATGCAAGAGGAAAAAAGAATAAATATGATCATTCAGAGTTTATTTATAAATACTGTATCCTTGACAATTTTGATATAATAGAAAAGAAAGAGAAATTAGCAATACAAAAGATAGAAAATCAGTACTAAAGATATGTAAAGACTTCCATATAAATTTATCTGCTATAATGGTAGCCTTCTATGTACAAATTTGAGAAAAAAAAATAGTTCATGACCAGAATTTGATCACAAGAATAATTCAACATTTTTCTCCTAGGGTCTTTGGTAACTCCTACTGTCTGGAACTCTCATCTAGTCCCAATTTACGGAAAATAGATCTCCAGCATCTTTTTCCATTTGCCTTGCTTATTACATTTTTGTATATCAGAATGTCCTTTTAATGACATGTGGCTTTATCTTTTTCTATAAGCTAAAATACTAAATATAATAATCAATAGTATTTACATTTCAAAAGGGTCGTATGCAATGGCTCCCTGATGGTACAGGGGTTAAGTATCAGAGCCATCAAGCTATTGCCAGCCACTGTGGCATGAGTTCAATTCTTGGCCAAAGTGATAACCCATATGGTGCAGCAGACCTCTCCGGTCCCACCCGCTGCTCTCCTCAGCAGTGTATTTCAGTAGATCCACCTGCAAGTAGAGAGTATGGCACATAGAAGTCATTCTAGAAGCGTGTTCGCTATAAACTAACCTGCGCTAGATTCTGTGTAAGGCACCGGTCCATTTCAGCTCTAGAATTCTTTTAGCTAGAATCTAACACATACCAGCAGTCACTGAGCTACTCCCAGAAAGGGGGTGAGTGGCCAAAGACATCCAGTAACAGACACTATTCCTTTAGTTAATCTGGAAATCAATTCATATTTTAAAACAATTTCGATATTTCACTCTCTATCTTTGCTCTCTCTGATGTACACACCCAGACACACATTCTTCAATATCAATTAATGTAATTTGTAGTTTCTTTCACATTTATGAAACAAATATACTGAAACTTTACACCAGCAGGCTTCCCTGGTGGCACAGGAGTTAAAGTCTCAGTGCTATCAAGCTATTGCCAGCCACTATGGCAAGAGTTTGATCCCCGGAAAGGAAACTAACGCACATGGCACAGCAGACCTCTCCTGTCTCACCTGCTGCTCCCCTCAGCAGCGTATTTCAGTAGATCCACCTGTCCTGCTCCCCACTCTGTCTCTGGTAAAACCTCTACCCCCCTGTACCTCTGACCTATACCACAGTTCTTACATGCATAAATAAAATAAATCTTAAAAAAACAAAACCAAAAAAACAAAAAGGGTCATATGCATAGCTGGATGACATTTGGAAACTAAGAGGCTAATAGTTACTTACAGGCATGCACAGGAAAAGGTCTAAAAGAACACATATCACCCAAGTTGTATCTGTGGGAATAAGACATGAAACCATAAAATTTATAGAAGAAAATATAGACAAAACTCTATAGAACATACATCTCAGCAAAATCTTTAAAGACACATCCCCCAAAGCAAAGTAAGTGAAGGACAAGATAAACAGATGGGATTTCATCAAAATAAAAAGCTTCTGTACAGCAAAAGAGACATTAACCAAAACTAACAGACACCCTACCAACTGGGAAAAGATCTGCACACACAATACAACTGATAAAGGACTGATAACAAAAATTTACAAGGAACTCACACAACTCAACAAAAACAAAGCCAATAACCCAATCAAAAAATGGGCAGAAGAGCTCAAAAGGCACTTCTCCAAAGAAGAAAAGCATGTGGCTAACAGGTACATGAAAAAATGTTCAACATCACTTATAATCAAGGAAATGCAAATCAAAACCACAATGAGATACCACCTCACAACAGTGAGGATGGCACACATTAAAAATATAGGCAACAACAAATGCTGGAAAGGATGTGGAGAAAAAGGAACTCTTCTACACTGCTGGTGGGAATGCAAATTGTTCCAACCACTATGGAAAGCTCTATGGCGGTTTCTCAAACTGTTAAAAATGGAACTTCCATACAACCCAGCAATATCACTTTTGGGAATTTACCCAAAGACACAAAAACACTAATTCCAAAGGATACATGCACCCATATGTTCACTGTGGCACTGTTCACAATAGCAAAGGTATGGAAGCAACTCAGATGTTCAAAAACAGATGATTGGATCAAGAAGATGTGGTACATATGCACAATGGAATACTATTCAGCATTCAAAGAAGATAAACACGTGCAATTTGCAGCGACATGGATGGAATTAGAGGGGATCATACTCAGTGAAACAAGCCAGAAACAAAGAGAAAAATATCGAATGATTTTACTTATAACAGGATTATAGGGAAACCAAATAGGAGAGAGACACTCAGCAAGTGCGGGGGGAGTGGGAGGGAGGGGAGTAGAAAAGAACACAAGGGACCATGGAGATGGATCATGGGTGAATTGGTAGTGGGTTACTCAAGGGTAATACAAAATGTAAAAGATATAAATAATACTAAATATATATATATATATAATAAAAAATGTTGTATCTTTGGTAATAAAGTGAAATCTAATGAGATAGGATGGCATTTGAATATTTTGGCTTATTTATATTCTAAGGTTAAAAATATGTTGTTTTTAATTATGATCATGTAAAGCAAATTTCATGCATAATTGGGGTCTCCCTAGTTGCTTAACAGGTTAAATCTCAGCCTATGAAGCTATCTGCAGCCACTGCAGCCTCAGTTCGATCTCCAGCCAGGGAGATTCCCACATTGTGCAGCAGACCTCTCCTGCCTCACCCGCTGCTCCCTTCAGCAGTGTGCTTAAGTAGATCTGCCTGTTCTGTTCCCTACTCTGTCTCTATTGAATCCTCTCCACCACCCCACACCTCTGGCCTGCACCCCAGTTCTTATAAAATAAATAAATCTAAAAAAAATATATATGCATAATTGAGTGCCATAAAATAAGGGAAATTATAAAATTGGATGCAGACATTAGACATGACTTTTTCATGTCATATGCAGAAATGACTATTTGTCATGTCATATGCAGAGATATGAATTGTTCTCTAAAACAAAACTCAAGGACTATCACATTGTTGTTGATTCCTTGTCTCTCAAATATAAATATAGGTAATGTTTCTAAACTAACCAAATTCTGTGCTAATGAACTACACTTATTTTAGACTTCCACAATCTTTAATCTTAAAAAAGCAAAACCAGGGACCTCCCTGGTGGCGCAAGGGGTTAAGTCTCAGCCTATGAAGTTACTGGCAGCCACTACAGCACAAGTTCCATGCCCAGCCAGCCAGCTTCCCACATGGTGCAGCAGACCTCTCCTGTCTTGCCCGCTGCTTCCTTTAGTAGTGTATTTCAGTTAATCGGCCTATTCTGCGTCCCACTCTGTCTCTGGTGAATCCTCTCACTACCACCCCCTCCTCTGGCCTATAACCCAGCTCTTGTATGCATAAATAAATAAATCTTTTTTTTAAAAAAAGCAAAACCAATATGTGAAGTACTTTAAAATTAGTCAGTACACTGATGTAAAGATTGTATACCTGGAAAGATTAAAAATTAAGATAATGACCTGAATTTTTTTTGTGTGTGGAACCCATTTTTCAAGACTTCTAGGCAAAATAAAATATTTCTTACCCTTTCACAATATTCAAATTCCCAGGAAAATGGAGATACTACTTTTATTTTCCTTATTTTGTATTTTATTCAGAGAAGGCCTTGAATATATATATTTTCTCTTACTATTGTTGTTCAATAAAAATATATATTGATGATTATAAGGGTGTTTGATACATCTTGTCATTGAGCGCTATATTATTCAAATGGTTTCTGATGTCATGATACTATGCAAAAGTCCTCTTACTAAAGTCACACTATTTTTTATATATCGAAGATTTTATCATCCACAAGAATAAATTCTACTATAAAGTTAACCATAGAGGGCCTCCTTGATGGTGCAAGGGGTTAAGTCTCAGCACTATGAAGCTATCTGCAGCCACTACAGCATGAGTTCAATCCCCGGCCAGGGAGCTGACCCACATGGCCCAGCAGACTGCTCCTGCCTTGCCCCCAGCTCCCGTTAGCAGTGTATTTCGGTCAATTTGCCTGTTCTGCTCCCCACTCTGTCTCTGGTGAACCCTCTCACTGCCCTATCTCTCTGGCCTGCACCCCAGCTTGTATGCAAAAACAAAATAAATCTTTAAAAAAAAAAAGAGTTGAATGCTTTAATTCATTGTTCAGGTAGAATGCAATTAAAAGAAATCTTTGCTTAGAGTTAGAAAATCTTAACTTGAAGAAGACTGACTGTGACAACTAGCTATTTGTAAGACACTTAAACTCTCAGTCGTTTATCAATAAATAGGCATAGCACACCAACTATTTAATGCCAGCATGAAGACCTAGAAATTTAGCAAGCTTAAAATTATAATAACCTATATTTGTAAATCTTTGTTTTGTGAAGACCAAAACAGTTGACATATCATTTTTTCTGTTTTAAACATTCAACAGTTGGCACTATTTACTATGCCCTGAACATAACAAACATAACAACATATTAATTGATCCTCATAACACTGAAATAGATTTAATATTTGCATCAGTAATATCTGATTGCATAATAAATTATTTCAGAGCTTAATGGCATAATACAACAACAGTTTATTTAGTTCTTAATTCTGGGGGAGAGCAGTTTGGGCTGGCACTAGCTAGGCAGTTCTGCCATTTCATGTGGAGCTCATTCATGTGTCCACAGACAATGCTGGTCAATGGATCCGTTTCTGAATTTGTTCAGTTCTAACGTGATGGTAGAACTGAAGGGAACAGAAGTCTCATCTTTTAATGATGCTCAATGTGATCTTCACATATTGTGGCAGTGACAGGGGTTCTAATTGGAGCAGATTTATCCTAAAATGAAAGTACTTTTTATGACCCTTCCTAGAATATACTTGCAAACTTTCCTATTGCCACAGCGAGTCGCAAGATGAGTTCAGATTAAAGCGGTAGAGAAAAAAAAATCTATTTTATATGAAGAGCTGCAGCATACTGTAGTCATTTCGCAATCTTTGCAATTATTATCCAGTTTTTATTGATGAGAAAATTGAAGTTTAGAAAGATTAAGTAACTCACACTAATTATGTTCAATTAGTGGCAGAACCAAGATCTAATTTAGTTTTTATTGTCTTCAAAAGTGTACTCTTACTCGTCAAAGACAGAAATGTGCATTTGTCATTCTGTCTTATTCCTTCAACTATGGAAGAATACAATTCCTAAGCAATCCATAAATGTTTATTATCTAATTTAGATAAAAAGGTAGCACTTATAAATATTACAAGATTTTCAATACATTTGTTATTTATATTCTCTACATAAACATAAATATATTTAAAATAGTCAAGAAAACTAAAAATAAAGTATTGCCTTATAGCTCTTAAAATAAATAATATATTAACAGGTACATATATATATATATATATATATATATTAAAAGGAATCAGTTTACATATTTGTGGGCACAAGTTAAAAAGTTGAAGCTGGCAAGGCATAGTCAGGAAGGCGCAATCAGGACTAGGTAGGAGACCCGCTAGAATGAGCAGCTTAGAATCTCTGAGTAGCGGGCGGCCTACTCTCTTTTAAAGGTCTTCTGATCAATTAATTTAATAAATTTAAGATCAACTGTGGCCTCTACCATTTGGGGCCTCTGCACCAGTGTGTGTATGGCCTCTCTATGCACCTCTCTGTGTGTGAAATAATTGGATAAAGCACTCCTGCATGCCTGCTCTAAGACAATGGACCACATCAGAGGCATCCGGGAACGCCTAGGTAGCCACTAACTGATTGCGTGCCTGTGGTCTGTGGTGGTCTGGGAGTAGCTCAAAAATTACACCAAGTAGGGGCCTCCCCGGTGGCGCAGTGGTTGAGCACTACACTGTGGAGCTTTCGGCAGCAGCGACGCGAGTACCACGCCAGGCCGGGAGATTCCCACATGGTGCGACAGACCTCTCCTGCCTTGCCCACTGCTCCCCTCAGTAGTGTATTTCCACTGATCTGCCCGTTCTGCTCCCCAGTCTGTCTCTGGTGAACCCGCTTGCCACCACTCGCCTCTGGCCTGTACCCCAGTTTGTATGCATAAATAAATAACTCTTTAAAAAAAAAAGAAATTACACCAAGTACCTGCACAGGAAGTCCTCCCCGTATGCATGGCTGACTCGTCCCTCAAGTGTATCCTTGGGAATGTGCTGGCGCATTCTGGACCACCAGAATCAACTGATTAGGCACACTGCAAACTCCTCTTACAGTATCTACTAAACTTGTTTGCAACTGAGTCACTAGAAAGGTGTGTATGTCAGAGGGACAAAATTAAAAATATATAGAAGCACACGGGGATGATGATGTTGTTTCATATCCCAAATCCACGGTGTGCTTATCTATATATCTTTCCCAACTTCTTTTTTTTTTGTGAATTTCAAAATCCCTGACCATTCAGTCAAGCCAGAGGCCACATCTCATGAGTAGATACAGACTTGGCTATTTAGTATCTCTCATTTCATGCAAATATGAACAAATGGTTTCAGTGACCAAAGTTCTACTGGTTGGGAAGATTTCCCTTCTTACTGCCCTTCAGAGATGTCCCCACAAAGAGATGATTATGCTACTACAGCTGTCTACTTGTGGATATTCCCTTCATTTTGTTTTGCACTCTCAGTTCTGGGCTCAAGAATATCACCTTCATGTATAAGTAGAAATAAGATATTTAAATATTTCTACATTTTCTGATTATTGTTTATTTATATCTTACTGTACTTGTACTCCTAGAGTGCAAACAGAATTTTCTTAACTGATAGATTACTACCACTTAACTTTAATGCCTGATATATACTGGGCACATATCCACAAACATATGTATATTTTCTAGATACAATTGTGCATATGAGCACACATACTCATACATATTTGCACAGTCTGTCATGTACAGCGTCCTGCAGAAAGAAATCATTGTTTGATAACCTGTTTAATCAGTCATTTTTAAATGACACTTTATCAAACACAGTTTTTTGGTCAACTCCCTGGTAATTGCATCAATTTCATGCCTACTTTCCTATAAATCTGCTTTAAAAAATCCTATTCTGTCTACTTATCATAAACCAGACTTAATAATTCATACATGGATACCATTTCTCAGTGAACTAAGGTCATCACAAAACCACAAGGTTATACAAGAGCAGTTCCTCATGAACACATTTTAGATGATTAATATAATTAGTCTGAGTAATTATGGGATTGATACAGTCACAGATTGGTCTAATTAGCCTTTGAACAGACTGATGGCTCAATTGAAGAGCTAATAAATTATTTGGCTGATCTCTCTGTACCTTTAACACTTGGCTTGATTAACATTCCAGTTTTTGGCAATGCAACTGGGCAAAGGTCTAAAACATAACCTATCAATTTACAATAATCATAATTTCTTAATGCATATTTATCCCAATGAAGACATGATTCTTTTCGTTTAAATATACATTTTTCATGTTTCTTATGACAATGATAAGAATTTTTCATTTATTTTATTAATATACCCATTGCACATTTATTTTTCATTTATTTCAGTATTTTCTTATTTTCCTAGGACGATTTCAAAGCTTCTGTGAGACTGTTTCTAAATTAAAAATCAGTAATTCTAGGAAATCTTGAAATACTGTATATATGCAGAAAAGTTAAATAATTTTAATTCTCTGTGATCTAGAAACCTTTTGTAGAATTTACTAACAAACTTACTTTGCTTTTGATAAATAATGCTGATTCCCCTAAATCTTTATTTATATCTAATTAGATTATGCATAAAATAAAATTTCATTTCAATGACTTTCATATTTTTGCTAAGTCAAAAATATTAATTTATGCACTATATACACAGTGTATATGTACTATGTATGCAATGATAAATATGTACAACTTCAGTGTTTCTATTCCACAGAGTAAATCTACCTGTGCTGTATTTACATTGTTTAATTAGATTTTCAAAAATTTAACAGTAGTAGATATGGACATCTCCTTGACACTTAAAGTAATTTACTGTGATAAAAGTAACAACACATAGCATTTAGTTGAGGCAGGACACGAAAACTATTCAACTGCAAAATTCTAAATATAACCTAAACCTTGTATATGACCATAGTTGAATGGCCATATTGTGAATAACACTAATTTTAATCAATCCTATATTATTTTAAATCTAACTAAATTTATAGTATTTTTAAGATACTCATAATTTATACAAACTTTATCAATTGTACATTTAACTTTAGAAGCTATTCATCAATTACAAATCATAAACTTTTACTTTGACACTATGAAAGTTTTAATATTTTCGTTTGAAAAATATTTTAACATGATACTATAGTAGTGTCTCTTTTATATGTTATTGTTAGTAGTTTCTCCTGATGTTTAATAGAATTTCCATTGTTAATTTAGTAATTTACCCTTCTCACAGACACATTACTATCATTTAAAGCCTCAATTTTGTTTATGTCACATGATCTATTTGCCATGTACATATAAACTCTATCAAAATTATATGAATCTTTTGAAACTTATTTAAACTGTAATAATGCTTTCCTATTGGCCAATTCTATCATAGTTTATCAATTTCATGTCAATTCTCTTATCTCTATTTACTCTTATCTGAAAATTATACCTTGACTTATCTTTGTTTCAGTTTAAAGGCATTCTATTACTTTCTCCTACTTCTGATTTGCTTAAAAAATTTAACATGTCTTTAATTATAATGTCTCTTTCTGTATCTTGCTATTTATCTTATTTTGAGATCACTGAACTACTTAACTATATACATTTGTGGTTTTCATCAAATTTGGAAAATTCTTGTTAAAGGTTTGTTACTGTTGTGCTCATTTCAAACAACCAAACTTTGGTTTTATTGATTGTATTTATTGTTTTGTATTATTTATATACTTTTTCTTATCTTTCTGATTCTCACATCATACACGTTTGTATATCTGAGATACCCATATAGACATATGTGTATATTCACCTTTGTTTATTCTCTTATCTTTCTTCACCTCAAATATTATCATGTAAATTTTACTTTTATCAAATTATACTAATTTTTCCACCTGTTTAATTGTACAGTTCAACTCCTCTAGTGAAGTACTGTTTTATTTCACTTACATATTATGGTCCCAGAATTTGATTTTTACAATTTCCGTTTATTGACATTCCCTATTTTTTCCTTTAGCTTGCTGAACATAATTAAAATAACTGTCATAGTGTCTTTTTCGAGAACATCCAAAATCTATACTGACTCAGACATACACTTTAGTCATTGTTTTTTTGCATGTGTCTTAGGCAAAATTTCTTATTTCTTTGCATGCTTCAGATTTTTGTGAGGACAAACTCTATATTGAATATTATCAGTTGACAACTTTGGATATCTGATATCTTCTTCTGTCCTGGGTTTGCTGTTAGTGCTTATTTGAAGTTGTTTACTGACCTTTGAAAACTCTTTTTGTAAAGACTCAATTGCTTGACATATATGATCTCTGAATTCTCTGATCCATTAGCTTATTATCTATGACTTTTTAATATTTTCTCAAATAAACACAACCAGAATGAATGAATGAATGGATGCAATGAATGACTCTTTTAGTCTTTATAGATTGACTTACTACTGGCTCACTCTTAAGATTATCGCCATGCTATTTACATTTCTGCCTTATCCTTCCTCCTACTGTGTATGAAGTTTAAAAGTGTGCCAAATTTGAAAACATAGGCTCTTCTCAGGTCTTTTCTAAATGTAGCAAGCACAAGTCCTTCTATATTTCTTGTTTTCAGAAGATTTTCAAAGTTGTTTTGCTCATATGTAACTTAGTTCCCAGTCTCTTCCTTCTCAGGCATTTTAGTCTGCTTGCCCCAGCTGCCGTTTTTTCTCTGAAGAGGCTACAACGAGTACATTTGCCTTGAAATGGTTCCAACAGCTGTCTTACAGGAACCCTTCTTGGCACTGAAATAGCTTCAAGGTGAATAGGAGAAAGGTAAGTCCTACAGATTTTTCAAAAAAAATCACTGGATAAGTTCAAAAACCTCAAAGGACACAAGAGACCACAGAGATGGATCACGGGTGAATTGGTGGTGGGTTACCCAAGGGGAATACAAAATCTAAAAGATATAAATAACAATTTAAAAAATAAATAAATAAAACCAATAAAACAAAAACCACACCAATTCTTTGACAGTGAGGTCTGTATCACTCCCTCTGATAACCAAAAATTATTCTATCTTCTTAGACACTACCAAGTTGTACAGTGAGCAATCATGGAGGTAAATCAGAACATCACAGCACTCTATTACCTAAAGTCATCAGCTACTTTCTTCACTCAATGTACCCCAGGTTGCTGAAAATTTTAAATTAGCATCTACAGTTCAAAAAAAGTGGATTCTTACTATTGTCTTTGGCTCACTAATACCTGTTTGGTTGAGGGATGAACTTTTGGAGTTCTCTATCCAGCCATCATTGATAACATTAGTTTGCTTGTGTAATTTATGTGAGTGATTTTATCACTCTTAATAGACTTTAAATATATTTTCTCCAGAGGTCAGTCTAGGATTTGTATCTTTTCTATTTATTAAAGTTTGCTTTCAAATAATATTCTTACACCACTCCTACTTATTGTAGGAAGCTTGTAACAAATTCTTTTATTTCCTCCCACCATTCTATGTATATTGTTCTCATATATTTTGATGCTATGAAGAAAAAATGTGTTTTTTGTGTGTGTGTGCTGAAAATAATTGGTATATCTAAAGGCAATACAAGTACTTTTCATTATTTTTTTGTATATACAAGAAAACAATAGAGCGTTAAAGCTTCGATTTTCAACATAGAAAACATGAAAAATTAACTTTTCAAGTATAGTAAATCCATACTTTGATCAAAAATAAAATAATTGATAAAGCACAATAACTAATAGTTCTGTATGCCACTCACTATGAACTAACTGAAAAAGGACAAATGTGTCAACAATTAGAAGAACAAAATATAACTTGTATCATTATACAAAGTTAGTTACAGCACATTGTGGTGCCAGTGTCAATTATATATACCATATGAAAAGATAATTATGAAAGGGTAGTTCTCACATTGGTCCAGATCAGGGGAGAAAGAGACAAAGTGCCCTGAGTTCAGTAATATTGGTAAGTTAGCGCCACCCAGTAGAGGGATTCTGTAAACCACTCCAATTCTCTAAGTAAAAGTAAGAGATGGAACAAAGAGATTTTAAAGCAAAACATCTCATTTATATAGAAAGAGATTTCAGAAAAGGAGAACAGTTATTCCCAATTGCAAAACACATAACATGTTAAAAAAGCTGGTCAACAAATTTCTACGAAAGTCATGTTATTGATATAAAACTAGTCATTTCCTATCAATTTGTATGTGCTCAACGAGAATATGACAGTGAAATTATAATTTTGGCTCTAGTTTTTTTAAAATTTGGAATAAATTGATGTTTATATCACAAAATGCATGCCAATAGTAATAGGCCTGTAGTTAATACCTGTAAAAAAATCAAGTCATAGACTGCTTCTTAGATTTCTTCGCTTGTCTCTTGTACAGCTGTTCAGGAGCATCTCTGGGGAGTGTCCAGCAGTAGTCATCCAGCATTGTAGTGGACCATTGTGCAAAAGAACAACCTTAAGCCTCAGTTTTGAAGAGTCTAGAAATAGTATCCATCCTTGTGGGTCATGAGTGATTTCTAGGGCATTCATGAGGCCCTCAATATCAGAACAGAATACCAGAGTACTTGCCTTTCTGAAGAAAGGCTCCAATTGCTGGTGGCACTTTCGATAGAAAGTAATTGTGACATCTTCTTCTAGAAGATTCCATTGTTGGAGTCTTGATCCTAGCAATTCTGCCTTGTTCTTGGATAAGTCCAAATCACGAACCACGTCATTTAGTTCTTCCTGTGTTAGTCTGAGTGGGGTTGAGGATGCACCACAGTGGAAATCTGGCTCACTGCATGCTGATGGAACAGGAGAAGAACAGGTTGGCTCACCCTTGTCCTCATCAGATGAATCAAGAGAATATTCTGCTGGAGGTTGTGGAATAGGAAGTCCCTCACCATGTGGAACTGGTCTCCATGCAGACGGAATGTTTGGGTAGACTATTCTTGACTCCTTTGTTTCTTTATTTCACCAGAAAGAGGAGGAACCAAGCAGAAGGAACAGTCTTTGATGTGGTTGCTTGGCTCTCTCCACACCATGGGGACTGCAAATGGCATTGATGGTCTTTTGCCATTTAACCACTGTGAAAGCTGTGTTGTACATGGAGCACAGCACAGATGTGGGGTGCAAGGCTTGTCTTGGTCACCAACCTTGCATCCGAAGTAGAGATGCTAAGCCTTCTTCACTTGACAAGTGATATTTTTCTTCTGCTTGGCAAATGTCACTGCCCCACAAATAGAGCAGAAATTGTCCACGCTATTAATGTACTTTTGAGGCATTACTGTTCTGTATTGTGCCTAAATGGAGAAAATAATAACAGTTCTGTGGAACAGTAGCTTAAACTGTCTCGCACAAAGTCTGAAATATTTTCAGTGCTCCACCTTTCCGAAAGGGCTTTATATAGTGCAATGCTGATGTCAGCTTACTTCAGCAGCCACCTGGCAGCAGTATTGCACTGCATCAGAAAATGATGCAATCAACTCTGGATGATGTGTGCATGCTGGTATTATGCAATGAGATGCAATATGACATCATTCTAGGCTGATTTAGGATGTTGTTGCAGTCCTACTGGATAAATTTACATGGTGAAACATATAAAATGAATTATATGAAATATCTTCAAAACGAGAGTTAAAAAAAATTTCAGGGTTATATGAATGTTCAGCACACAAAGATACTACAGATTAGGGCCTTTTTAAGTCAGTAATGATCTCAATGTTGACGAGTGTAATTGTTGCTATTCTCACTTTCCATTTGGTGTCAACTTTTGCTGTTACTGCTTTTGTTATTTTCAGTCCTCCCATAATCTTTGGCCTACACTTTTTTAAAAAAGTACATTCCATTAACTTTTGGTTTGGGCTTAAGTTGAACTAAATGCATATATTTAATATGCCACCACTAAGTGGACGTCCTACTTATACCCCTTATTCTTATATCTATAAAAATTCTGACTACAATTTTGATTGAGGACATTTTTATAGCATAGAATAAATATTTTTTGCAAACATTTTCTTTTTTAAATCACATAACAAAATGCAAATTATACAAGCTATCTATTTCTGGGAAGTTAACTATAAATAGCTAGTCTACCTCATTTATTAAAGTTGTTATTGAGGTTACTTCACATATGATGTTAGCTATGATGGTGCGGTAGCAGAATATGTCATTCATGCATAGACCAAGCATTGTAGTAAGTAATAAAAATTTATGTTAATAGCAAAGTCAGCATAACTGACATCGTATTCAAAGGATAAAGGAAAGTATGAACCTTCAAGTTGCAGTTTTGATAAAACAAATTTTCCTCTGAAAAACATTTAAATGCCTCAATAAAATAGTACCAAGACGTAGCTATTATGTAAAATAGTTTATACTAAATTATGATATCTTAAAACTGATGTTATCTTCTGAAGTTATCAATATAAGATGATAGGGTAATGCATTATGAAAAAAACAAACAGGTTATATATTTTTAACAATGTTACTTAAATTTGAATACAAGTTTTAACAAATAGTATAGGAATTTTGCAGTTTATTTACAATGTTTAATGTCAAAGAATGGTATCAATTTATCTATAAATATTTAGAAAGTCTCATCCTACTGAACGGGAGAAAATATTCACCCAATACGTGACTGGGAAGTGGCTAATATCCAAGACATATAAAACACCAGTACAATTCAAAAATAGAAAAAGAAACAATTCAATTAATAAGTAATAAGCAGTGATATGAAAAGACAGTTCAGGAAGATATCCTGAGGGGCAAAAAAAAAAAAAAGATAAAATTTCCCAATAAGAGAGAAGTTAAAACCACAACAAAATGCTATCTTATTCCCATGAGAACAGGGCATATTAAAACTACAAGTGCTGGAGCACATATGGAGAAAAAAAAAACAAAAACACAATTAACTTTTGGGGAATGTAAACTGATAGAGATACATGGAAAGCTATCTGGATTTATCTTAATAAACTAAAAATGAAACTACCATATAAACCAGCAATCCTACTCTTAAACTACCAATGCAAAAGAAAGTGAAAACGATATGCTGAGTCTATCAGCACTATTTAAATAGTTACGGCACAGAAACACACTAAATGTCCTTCAATAGACTGGACTAAGAAGATGAGGGACGTGACACACACACACAAAGGAATACTATTTAGCCATAAAGAAAGAGTAAATGCTGTTACAGGTAAATGCAGTGAGTTCAAGGTAATTATGTGTAGTAAAATAAAAATGGCAAAGTCAAATACCAGACATTTACACAGGAGAGTGAGGGAGAAAGGATCAAAGGGATATAAGGAATGGAAGTGGAAAAAGAAATTTTTTTCTCAGTAATGAATCCCAATTTGCCACGAAACCTTGTAAATGGATGTTACAAAACTGCTCCTTGTTTTTCTTAATTGTAACATAAGGTACATAAGTTTTTGAATAGCGATGTTACTATATTTTATAAACTACTAGAAACATAAAATTAATAAATATGCTATAACCTGAAATCTTAAAGTGTTTATTCAGTTCCAAAATGCATTCTTTTTTAAATTATGGAAAATGGATAAAATAATTGAAGTTATTTTCTGCATATTTCATAACTTAGTTATTTCTTTTAACTTGTTAGTATATATGTATCATAGAGATTATATAACATTTACACTTTCTTGTCCAAGGTATGAAATTGAGTTACAATATAGATCACAGTAAAGGGTTTTTTTTTTAATTAAAAGGAAAGATAAAAAGCGCATCTGGTAGGTGATGATAGCCAAAGGGAAGGAACCAGAGAAAAATATAATAAACAGTAAAAATACCACCTGCTTATGATTTCCTCCTCTTTTTCTAGCAGTAGTTCCACATTACATTAAAGAGTTTGGCACAGCAATTGATTTTATGTATGCTAGGCAGCTGTGCTGCCCTGGATATATTCAATGTGTTAGCCAAACACAGTCATTAAAATTTCTATTCATGTAACTTTTTTTTTTTTTTTTTGGTACAAAAGGATCTAGTTAATGCTATTGATCAGTAACATGTAAATACCTTAAATGTCCTTGACAATTCTGAATCTTTATATTATTAGAACGCCTAAGTAGATTTGTGACTCTTATAATCATCAAATATTTATGATTACTCTTTAAGATACTGAAATATTTTCCCTATGTTATCACAGGAGAGTGTAGGCAATTGGAGATACTAAAATTCAAGAAACATTTCCTTAAATCCTTAAAAGCTTATAATGAATAATTTTTCTAGATTTATGTGGAATTTATGTCTGTATCTCTGGACTTATTTATCATGAAAGGTAAAATCAGGAGAACATACGGTGTTTTTTTCATGTTTTCTCCAGGGAGCTCATTTTAAAGTGTCTTGACACTTTAAAATTTGACAGAATTACTCATCTATGTTTTATAAAGGAGAAAAATATTGTTTTTGTCTTTGTAGATATTGGAGAGGAAAATTGCAAAACATACATTTTGATTACATTCATTTATACACATAAACTCATATTTGCCTTTATATAAAGCACTTTATATTTTTCAAATAAATCAACATAATTTTCAATACAACCACATGATTCCTAGGGAAATTTTTATTTAATTCAAACACTAGTAAACACAAATGTACTACTATGATGTCTTAGATTACATAAAAACTGACCTGATGCTAACAAATCATGAAGTAGACACAATCTTCCTTAATGATCTAACATACGTGTCAGAAATGCAAGGCATAAAAATAACTATATTGTAATAAAATAAATAGACATCTAACACTATTTTTTTTTTAAAGATTTATTTTTTTATTTATACATACAAGCTGGGGTACAGGCCAGAGGCGTGGGGCGGCGAGAGGGTTCACCAGAGACGGAGCGGGAAGCAGAACAGGCAGATCAGAAATACACTGCTGAGGGGAGCAGCGGGCGAGGCAGGAGAGGTCTGCCACACCATGTGGTATTCTCCCTGGCCGGGCGTCGAACTCATGTCGCCGCTGCCGACAGCTCCACAGCGCAGCGCTCAACCACTGCGCAACCGGGGAGGCCCGACATCTAACACTATTAGCAATAGTCACTGTCTCTTACAGTCCTGGCACTAGCCTAATTCTGTTATGTTCACTACCTTATTTAACTATTATAATGCATTTGTAAGATATGTTAATAAAGTCTTATTTCAAGCTGTTATTGAGGGAGTATTCACCCCTTAGTATTAGGAGAAGGTAAGTATTGGGTCAAAACCCACAACCTGATAATATAGCCTGAAGTCCACGGATATAGACACTTGGAAATTAATTTCTGTGCAGGACAAAATGAAGGGTAAATATGAGAATTGTAAAAGTAAAGCATACGCAGTTTCTTAAAGTATATCTAAGATTTCACATTGATACGGAGAGAAAGATAATGCAAACAGAAAAGCAGTTCATAAATAGAAAAGGACTCTGATAAATATTATATTCAAAATTTAATTATCTACAGTGCTGCACAAATAATTTGTTTAGAATATGCTACAAAACTGTGGAGAAAGTGAGGATGAAAAAGTGAACCAAGTTGCATAAATTGAAAGCGAGAGTATTACAAGTGTATGCATGTGCAAAATTAACCAAACTTGGTGGCTTAATAAGAGAGAGGTGAATCATCTTGGAATCATTGATATATTTTATGGTCAATATTTATATAATTAAAAACATGATTATAGAAACATCCTTCCACTTAATTTTAATGTGCTTTTTCCTTTACTTCTAGTAATGAGACCTTAAAATTTGATAATTTCTTTAAAAAATTAACAAAATCTGATTGAAAAAAGGCAATCTAATTGAAAGAATCCTGACAGAAATAGGACTTAGTATCCCTTATAGCTCTAAGTAAAGAAAAAAACCCAGTTTTAACTTCACTCCCCAAGTCTAGGCATAATTTGTCAAAGATGGGAATCTAAAGGCACTTAATGTCTTATTTCAGCAGGGTAACAGTGGAATTGAGTTCTTCTCATACAGATCTTAGATACTGTAGAAATCCCATAAGTTTCTTTCTGAAGATAGCATGAAAAAAATCATCAGATGTACCAGGAGAGATTAAGGATGAGCTGTCACTATCCTTGGATTTGACCTGGTTGCATATTATGATGCATGCCACAGTATTTTCATAAAGTATTTCCACTCAAATAGCTTTCTCACCATAAGTTGAGTTTTATTATTTCTTGCTATCAGATTGAGAAACAGAATCAGATAAGGGAAAAATGACATATGGTGAAAGTATTGCTAGGGAGATAGCCACTATTTACTGATAAAATGTTCACAAGTTCGAGAAAGTAATTTCCCCACGTCATAACATAAACTGTATAAAGCAAAAAATTCTTGTATAACAATTATTGGTATCATCATCATCTGCTACCAGAAAACAAGGCTCATAAAAAGCATAGTTAAAGAAAACATTGAGTCATTAGTGTACAGATAGAAACAAATGGACAATGGGGTATAGTAAGGAAAATTAGTTAATTCAGGCTATTTTTCACCTCCCAAACAATAGGCAGCCCATAACTTGAACTGTATCACTTATGTTTTCCACCTTTGGGCCTCCAGCAAACAACAAATGTGCCTTGCATGCACAGAAACATATGAGCTATGTGACTATAGGCACATAACAGTAAAGAGATAGTGGGCTCAGCTGCTATTTGGTCTTTTGGTCTTTTCTGTCTCTCTCATCCCGCCTGCTTACTCAGGTACCCAGGTTCCCTAATTCAGCATTAAAGGTAGGTCAGAAACACCTAAGGCTCCAAGATTCCTTTACTGTGTGCCCAAATCAACAGTGAACCTGCCTGGCCTGGGATGGTTGCACAACAGATACAATAAAAGAAAAACCAGACAGATGAACGTTATGTGATTACCTGTTATGAGTCTGCTAAAAGAGTGAATTGAAAGGAAATGAAAAAGTATGTATTTTTGAGAATTACAGATGATTTACCTGAATACCTCTTTGGGGCAAAAAAAAAAAAAAAAAAACAACCAAAAAACGTAATCCCTACCTCATATCAAATACAAAAGCATACCACAGATAGTTTACAGAGATAAGAATGAATTAATAGTCATATATTCAAAGATAAAATACAGGAAAATGTCTTTAAAATCTTGGATTATTTCTTACTCAGAATTTGGCAAGCAATAAACAACTGAGCAAAGATAATAAATTGGATTACATTAAGTAAAAGAACTTACATTCATCAAAGACATTTTATAACACTGCAGGTCAAACTAATGACAAAGTTATTTGAAACATGAAGAAACATTCTTTTCCCAAAGAATCTCAAAGTCAAAATATGAAGAACTCTAGTATATTAATAATGAAAGGCAAGGAACACAACAAAAATTAGCAAATGAAAAGAATGACGAAAAATGTTTATATGTAAATCTATAATCAATAAGAAAATGCATATTAATACAAAATTGAGATTTATTATATACTCAACAGTATGACTAATATTAAAAAAGGCAGAAGACACCAAAAGGTGATGAATGTATTGAACAGCTGAAACGACATACATTGCTTTTGGAGTATAAATTGGTAGAACTTCTTTGGAAAATTGTTTCATATTACACTGGTCAACAAATCTTTACAAAAGTAATGTTAGTGAAATAAAATTAGTCATTTCCTATCAATTTGTATGTGCTCAAAAATATTATGACAGTCAAATTCTAATTTTCGTTCTAGTTTTTTTTGTAATCTGCAATAAACTGATGTTGACTTCACGAAATGCATGCCAATAGTAATAGGTCTACCTGTAATACCTATAAAAAATCAAGTCATAGACTACTTCTTAGATTTCTTCACTTAACTCTTTTTTTTTAAACTGTTTTATTTATGTTTTTTATTGTTATTTATATCTTTTACATTTGGTAACCCACCACCAATTCACCTGTGATCCATCTCTGTGGTCCCTTGTGTTCTTTTCTATCTTCACTTAACTCTTATACAGCTGTTCAGGAGCATCTCTGGGGAGTGTCCAGAAGTAGTCAGTCAGCACTGTAGTGGACCATTTTCCCTGGTATATTTGTTCCATTGATGCAATATCTTGATGAAAATGTTCGCCATGTTCACCACTAACCATACCACAGTTTTCAGGGAAGAAATCCAGATGGGAATGAAGGAAGTGGATCTTTAGAAACATATTGCAGCCAAGTTTCTGATACTGCATCTGCATGTCTTCTGCTAGTTCCTTGTAGTTTTCTGCCCTGACATTCCCAAGAAAGTTTACAGACACTAGGTGAAAAGCATTCCATCCTTGTTTCACATCACCCTGCAGCAAGTTATTGAACCAGTCATCTTTGAAGAGCTCTCGAATCTGAGGATCCACAAAAACTCCCTTTGTTTTGCTGCTTCGAGGAAATTTTTCATGCAGGTATCGGAAAGCTGGCGAGGTCCGGTCCATGGCTTTCACAAAATTCTTCATCAAACCTAATTTGATGTAAAGGGGTGATAGCAGGATTTTGTGAGCCTTGACCAGAGCTGGGTGCTGGATATTCTTCTCTCCAACTGCTACATTTTGTCTGCGAGTCCATTCCTTCTGCAAGTAGTGCAATTCACTTGCTCGGCTATCCCACTCACCTAAGAAACACATGTATTTTGTACATCCCTGCTGCAGTCCCATTAAAAGGCCAGCTAGCTTCAAATCATCACAGACGTACCAGCTGTACTTGTTATACTCAATGGAATTCAGAACCTGCTTTAAGTCATCGTATGTCTCTTTCACGTGGACAGCATGCGCTACTGGAATAGATGGAAGACGGTTTCCATTGTGCAAAAGCACAACCTTAAGACTCAAGTTTCGAAGAGTCTAGAAATAGTCTCCATTCTTATGGGTCATGAGTGATTTCTAAGACATTCATGAGGCTCTCAATATTGTAACAGAATATCAGAGTACTTGCCTTTCTGAAGAAAGGCTCCAACTGCTGGTGGCACTTTCGATAGAAAGTACTGTGACATCATCTTCTAGAAGATTCCATTGTTGTATTCTTGATCCTAGCAATTCTGCCTTGTTCTTGGATAAGTCCAAATCACGAACCACATCATTTAGTTCTTCCTGTGTTAGTCTGAGTGGGGTTGAGGATGCACCACAGTGGAAATCTGGATCACTGCATGCTGATGGAACAGCAGAAGAACAGGTCGGCTCACCATTGTCCTCATCAGATGAATCAAGAGAATATTCTGCTTGAGGTTCTGGAATAGGAAGTCCCTCACCATGTGGAACTGGTCTCAGTGCAGACGGAATGTTTTGGCAGACTATTCTTGACTTCTTTTGCTTCCGCCTGAAAGAGGAGGAATCAAGCAGAAGGAACAGTCCTTTATGTGGTTGCTTGGCTCTCTCCACACCATGGGGACTGCAAACGGCATTGATAATCTTTTGCCATTTAACCACTGTGAAAGCTGTGTTGTACATGGAACACAGCATAGATGCAGGGCGCAGGCTTGTCTTAGTCACCAACCTCGCATCCAAAGTAAAGATGATAAACCTCCTTCACTTGAGAAGTGATATTTTTCTTCTGGTTGGCAAATGTCACTTCCCCACAAATAGAGCAGAAATTGTCCACACTATCAACACACTTTTGAGGCATTACTGTTCTGTATTGTGCCTAAATGGAGAAAATAATAACAGTTCTGTGGAACAGTAGCTTAAACTGTCTCGCACAAAGTCTGAAATATTTTCAGTGCTCCACCTTTCCGACAGGGCTTTATATAGTGCAATGCTGATGTCAGCTTACTTCAGCAGCCGCCTGGCAGTAGTATTGCATTGCATCAGAACATGATGCAAACAACTCTGGATGATGTGTGCATGCTGGTATTATGCAATGCGATGCAATATTACATCATTCTAGGCTGATTTAGGATGTTGGTGCAGTCCTACTGGATAAATTTACATGGTAAAACATATAAAATGAATTATATGAAATATCTTCAAAACGAGAGTTAAAAAAAAAATTCAGGGTTATTTTCATGTTCAGCACACCAAGATACTACAGATTAGGCCTTTTTAAGTCAGTAACGATCTCATTGTTGACCAGTGTTAGTTACCAAATTAAGAATATGCATACCTATAACATAATTATCTAAAATAAATGTGTACATGTATGTGGGAACATTATGCATAGCTGTTAATTACTGGAAACTATCCAAATGCTTCTCATGCTTATAACATATAAACAGTAATACTTTATTCAAATAATGGAATTCTCTACAATGAGATTATACATACCAAAAGGTATGCAACAGTATAGTTAAAACTCAAAAACCTAATGATAAGTGAAACACATTAAGCACAAAAACATATAATTTATGATTAATTTTATATAAAGTTCCAACATAGCAAAACACCCTTAATAGTAGAATTCAGTTTAGTTTTTGCCATATTGGGAGATGTTACCTGGTAGAAGAGAGTCAAGATCTTTTTGGTTGTGGCAGTATTGTTTCTTTATCTGAGTGCTGCCTGATAAAGATGGGTTCATTTCATGAAACTTCCAATTGCTGTAATTTAGATGATGTGCTTTTTTGACTCCCATGAGTGAGTGAACACATATTGATAACAATTGCTTCACTATCAAGTTTGTGGAATTTCTTCTTGTACTTTCAGTATGAATTATTTTCTCAAAGGTATTTTCAGAACTATGTCATTATTTTTCTTCAAGCTTACTACAAAATAGAGACATTATCTATTTACCTGAATAATACGCTTCAATGTAAGTTATTTAAGAATGGATGTTCTAGTGTGAGTCATATTGTCATACTGGGAGATGTTAGCTGGTAGAAGGTATACACACACACAATTACACACGTATACATGTACATATACATATACATACATACAGTAATAATGTTTAATGCATAACAGTTGGCCAACATGTCTTTTCATTTTTAGTTTATGAAAACAAAAGATAAAACCTGTAATTGAAATACATGTAGAAATATCATAAATGACACTTTACTCACAATTTTTTTATAAATTGATGATATAATCTTATACATCACCTATTTGTTTTATAAACAGATGTTAATCTGTGGAAGAATATCTTGCAGTCACACAGCATTCAAAATGTATGATATAATAAAAAATATCAAAGCAATATACTTTCAATCTTTAAACTGTAGTAATATAGTTACTAGAAAAATTGAGGACTGGTATAGATATGTCTAATTGTAATAATTTGTAAATATAAAGAACAGTGTAGAGAGATAAAAATGCCAAAAAAAACCTTTGAAAGTATTTTATTAAAATTGAATCTAGTATGATATGTAGTTATATTTTAAAGAAAGAAAGAAGTAAACCAACTTTTTGTCTGTTTAAAGGGTCACATAAATTGTTTTGGCTTTGTGGACCATGCAGTTACCGCCTGGAGGACTAAATTCTTCATTCCTAACACAAAATCAGTAATAGAGGATTTGTAAACATATGTAAATGAACATGCAAGTTTCTTAGAACAAAACTTTTCTTTAAAAAACTGTTGGAAGTCAATTTGACCTTGTAGGCCAGAGTTTTTACACACCAAATATAGTACTATGACAGCTTTTAAATACTGTTACTCTGATATTAAAAACCTGTTTTATCAAAAATTGTCTTCATACATTTATGAACCTATTCGGTTTAAGAGATGTATTTTTATTCTAACAAATATTTCTCAATTTAGAGTATCTTTTTCCACATGTTAAACTGATACTAACATTGACTTGACATCTTTAGCAGTTTTTCTCTTCATATAGTCAAAAGAATAAATTTAAGAGAAACCAGTTGTGTACCATTTTCTATATGCCATTGATATTTACTAAATGGGTAATAATTGCATACAAAAACGTTGACATAAAATGATCAGTATTTGAATGACTTGAATTATCTTTCTGTCACTTACATATGAAGGAAAATAAAATTCTATAAATACTGACTTTTACTGAAGTGCAAAGAGTTATCCAAAGCAGTTATAGTTTACATAAATTTATTGATGTTTAGAAAATCCTATTTCACAAATTATTTTAAAAATGTAATTTACTTCTGTTTGACTTCAAGATTATTCTTATGTTGTTTTCAAAGGCTTGAGGATTGGATAAATATATACTTTGCTATCAATACGTACTGAATTTTTGTAATTAGTAACTTTCTAAGCAGAAAAGTGAACTGAATTTCTTGGCATATTGAATTTTTTTTTTCACCTGGGAATATGCTCATTTTGAAACAAATACACATCCACATTTATGAAAGGACTTTGAGGATAATTGTGATGCAAATTTAAGAGTGAATCAAAATAAATCATATATAGATTTAAATTATTAAAAATGTGCAAAGCTATAGAGTAATTGCTAATAAAACTCTTATTGAATTATATTTAAGATTTTTATAAATAGATTTTTAACAGTAGTTATAAAAATAAATGTTGATATTTTCATGTGTAACCTTGAGAAAGAAGGATAGTCAGATTTATTTAATATCTATCAATTTAATATTTCCTACTACTTGACAAGCTTCATGATACAAATGATGATTTGTAGTATGTTATAGTGTTTGTTAGGAGAAAGCAGGTAAAACTCTGCCCCATAAGCTCCCTTGCCACCTCCCAATTACAGTTGTTCAGAACAGATTTAAGTCTTAGTCACTAGGACAAGAACAGCGACATTGAAGTGAAGGATCATGGATTCACGAGGCAAAGTTAAGTACAGTCACCATGAGAGAGAAATTGAGGCATCTCTGCAACTGATGAGAGCAAGTACTTCAACGCCTGAAGCTTACGAACAGTGTAAAATTACCTAAGAAGATGCAATGGCATCAGCAATGGCAAAGACACACATAGATAGCAATATGACCTTCAACTTTTCAAAGTATAACGTTTGATCTAATGTAAGGAGAATTAGATCACAGACAAAACAAGAAAACAACAGATCTTCAAAGATTGTGTCTGTATTACAAATACAACCCATTCCCAGATATTGCCCCTTTATATTCATTCACAAACATTGTGCTAAACACACCCCATTGTGACTTTATAATAAGGAGTGAGCTATTTGGTGATCACCAAAATCATCACAACTTCAGATTTAATTATGGTTTTAGTCAATAATTGATAGTATAATTTTGAAAAATTTATACAAATAATTATGTACAAAGTTTCAACTATAAAATGCTTTTGTACATTTTGTTTCTTTTTTCAAAATGTATTTCCCATATCAGTTTGGAAAACATGGTGATTTACAAATAACTTTATTATATCTGAGCCAATAAAATTTTATTGGCAACAACTAATTTCATCAAGCAAGTTAAGTATTTATATTTAGCCATTAAAGCAGAAAAAAGAGAGATTGAGCAAAAAGTAATAAATTTGTTGTGTTTGGGATGTGATATTAGATTTTTAAAATCTATTAAATTTATATATTTTCTTGATTTTTAACGTCAAGAGTATTATTTCCACAAAACTCTACATTATATTTCCCTTTGTTGGATAAGTAGATGTTCTTCTTCTTCTCTGTAAGGAGAAATTTGACTTTTCATGCCTTTGTGTGTCTGTTCTCCATAGTTTTCCCTTCTAGTCTTTATTCTATTGGAATAAATTTGCTTTTTAATCAAAATAATTTTACTATAATTGCTTTTGCAGTGTTAATGTATCCTATTCTGTGTCACTTTATTCTTTCAGTTATAGAAAATAGAAGGTCTAGGTCTACTATCAGATATAAGTCAAAGTTAATTATTTTCTAAGTTTTGAGCTTTTGCCAAAAGCATGGGAAAAAATGGTGTTATCTGAGTAGTTGTATTTTTTAAATTATTATTAAGTTTGAGTTCTCTCTTCTTACATTTAAGTCACTGAACTTTCATATTCTATATGCTGCTTTTATGTTTTTTGCCATATTTATAATCCTACCCCCTTAATTGAACTGTTAATTATAAAAACATGGTTTTATTATCTATATGTTTCATATTTTTCTCTGTCTTGTCAATACTTCTAGACTTTGATATTTTGTTCACATGAAGTATTTTTTGTAAAGTCATTTCTGTCCTGTTCTTTCATACTTTTTCTGCAATTTTGAACATATTAAGATCATATTTACACAAAATATTTGAACTTAAGGTAATGTACAAAGTCACCCCTATTTTCTTCTAATATTTTACAGTTTTATATTTATATCTCTAGTCATTTTGGAGTTCTTGCAGTTTATGTTGTGTGATATGCATAAGAACCCTTCCAGCCCTCTCTTCTTCTCTCCCCTCTTCCTTCTCTTCATTCACCTCATACTCTTTCTCTTCCTTCCCCTCCTCCCTTCTATTTATTTCTAATACATAACCAATTTACCTACTAACATCTTTAAAATGCTAATATTAACCCCTCTGAAAGAAGATGCTTTATCATATAAATTCCTATTTGTATTTGGGTGCAATTCTGGACATTCTCATTTGATCGTGTAGTCTGCCTTGTCTTTTCATATGCCAGATCTACTACACATTCCTTAAAGAAGAGGAATTTCTCAGTAGGTATCATATTTACAGAAATTCCCTCTTAGGTTGGGCCTCATAGATATTTGAGATCCATGAGCTCTTTCACCTCTTCCTGTGTACATTTCTCTGCTTTTGAAAGACAACAGACTGTCCATTTTGGCAGTACTTATTAGCACTTGGGCTTTCTCTTTCCTCATTCCACTGGAAGTATGTATCTGGGTTTTTGCTTCTTATTCTATTTTTCCCTTAGGTTTTTTTTCCCCCTTTGTTTGCTTTAGGTAATTGTAAAGGTTTCCAAGCTTGAATATTTGAAAGTAGTTACCAGACTCTGTACGGCATAGACAGATAAGTATTTTATTTGAGGGTAGAAGATACAGTTCAGTGAGAGAGTGCATTTAAGACAAGAATTGCGAGGTCCAGGTGCAAACTTCCTACATTATTATTCAATCAAGGCTAGTGTTTGTTGCTGGAATAGATAATGAAAATCTATACATGGAATCTTGGCTCAAAAAAGCTCAAAATAGAAATTGCAAGTTGTTTTTTTTAATGCCTTTTTTAATTTTATAGCTAAGCGAGGCTATCTAATTGGTTAGGTCAGTGAAAGAGATCATTGAATCAACTGATTCTGGCAGTTTTCAGGAAATTTCTGGACTTTAAACAGCACATCAGAATCCCACTGTCCTTACCTTGGCCAAGAATCAGATTGATTTCTCTGGATAAAAAAAAAAAAAAAAAAAAGAACTTGCTGTGTCCAGTATAAATTAAATGTATCATTCAAAGAGAAAAGGAGAAAATCAGAACTAGACTATTATTAAGATCCTAGTGAAACTTGAATTCACTATGAATATTTTCAATTTGATAGTCAAATTACCTCCAAAAGCAGCTGTGTTAATCACATTCCTGCCTGCAAGGTTGTACCTCTTTCTACACAACCCTAAAATCACTCCTTTTAATTAAATTTTATTTTTTTCCAGATGACAGGTTAGAAATATCTCATAGAAATTCAATTTCATCTTATAATAAGAATTTTTCTTCATGTCAGACTTCCACTTATATTCCTTTATTTAGTGTCCTGTAAATCCAGTTTCTCCTCATCACACATTAACGGTTTGTTGTATACATAGATATTTTTCCAATTTGTCACTGTCTTTTTATTATTGACTTTTACATATGCAAATATTTTACTTTAGTTTCAGTATTTCAAATATTTTTATTTGTTATTTTTGCTGAGAATGGAAAGAGGGAGAATATAATGACCAATGTTTATATTAAGAGTTAGAGACACCTTTAACAACCAATTTACTAATTGGAAAAAGAGCTAGATATGAGACAGATTTTTTCTATTAAACAATTTTGACTTTGTCTGAAAATGTATATCAAGAGGTAACAATGAATTTTTTAGGATAATGATGCAACATTTTTTCCCAGAAGCAATAAATGAGTCAAAAATGTACTGGTACAGTCATGAAATGAACTGAACGTTTTATAAAGTACATGTAATTTATTTCTTAAACAAAAAAGCTCAGAACACTTTGGAAGTGATAATGATGGTGCATCAATGATTCATTCATTTGAACAGATTAGATTTATGATATGTCTATTCATCTTATAATGAATTTGTGGGTGTTTGCTGAGAAAGGAGGGAGATATTCAATACATGTTAGCTAAAAAGCATTGACTGAATGTGAGATTAAGATACACCTGTAAATGTCTTACTGATTTTAATAGTGGAGTATTAACTAAAATTTAACACAAACACAGTTTGCAAAGTGATTAGTATTTTCTTGGACAAAATAACACGTTGGTTTTCTTGAAAAAAAAATTTGTGGCTGATTCAATAACTGCTTTTAAAAGTTGATCAATTTAAAAAAAGGTTTTTTTGGAAATATAAGGAAATAAACCCTTCATGGAAAATATCACTCTTAAATGCACAGAACTTAATATTTTAACTAAATCATACTGATCTTAAATAACACCAGCTACATCTTTGTGCCCTCCCCACACACACAATCCAAATACATATAATGAAAATCTAGGTCCTAATGGGATGGTATTAGGAGATGGGACTTTTGAGAGGCATTTAGGTCATGATAACAGCGTCTCTAAGGTGAAATTAGTGTCATTATAAGAATAGAAATGTCTAGTCCTTTCGTACTTCCTGCCATGTAAGGATACAATGAGACCACACCTATATGTAAACCAGGAAGTGGGTGTACACCAGAACCCTGTCTTGCTGGCACCCTGGTCTCGGACTTCTGGCCTCCAGAACTGTGAAAAATAAGTATTTCTTGTTTGTACCACCTAACCTATCATATTGTGTTATAGTAGCCCAAACCAATTAAGTCAACTATCATTATGAACTTTCAGAAAAAAATTTCTCTCTTTGGCTAATTATTTTTTTTTTAAAGATTTATTTATATATACATACAAGCTGGGGTACAGACCAGAGGCGTGGGGCGGCGAGAGGGTTCACCAGAGACAGAGCGGGGAGCAGAACAGGCAGATCAGAAATACACTGCTGAGGGGAGCAGCGGGCGAGGCAGGAGAGGTCTGCCGCACCATGTGGGATTCTCCCCAGCTGGGCGTCGAACTCGCATAGCAGCTGTGGACAGCTCCACAGAGCAACGCTCAACCGCTGCGCCACCGGGGAGGCCCTTTGGCTAATTATTTTTAATAGTCAGAGGCCTTTCAAGAACAAAATCACAGCGACAAATAGGCAAAGATTATTGCAAAGGGGAAGACTGAAATAACAGTCCACTGAAAAAAAGGTGGGAGATTTTTAAACACTGAGATGAACTAATAAAAAAAGTACTAAAGGCTATTATTCTGATGCTTGGTTATCAACAGTTACTAATTAGCACTTATTGAAATTAGTCTATTACCTTCCTACAGAGACTAGGATACAGAATCCTAGCTTTCTTAATGATTACATTTCAGAGGAGGATCTTATGCCTTTCCTTGAGAAACACCAGTTACAGAGTAACTTCTGGCTTTGGACTCTTCTTTTGCTCTGCTTCTCTAAGGCTCTTAATTACATGATTAGTGGGACTATAACGTCATATCCTGTAAGATTCAGTTAAGATTTCTTAAATGAATACTGGCTTAGATGAATTTTCTTTATTATTCTTTTATTTTTTTTATTTTTTTTTTTATTATTTATTCATGCATAAAAGTACTGGGGTGTAGGCCACAGGCGTGGGCATGGGAGGTAAGAGGATTCACCAGAGTTGGGAACACAACAGGCAGATCTACTAAGGGGAGCAGTGGATGAGACAGCAGAAGTCTGCTGCCCATGAGGGCTAGCTCCAGGGCTGGGGGTCGAAGCCAGGGTGCAGCGGGGATAGTGTGATAGATAGTGCTGAGACTCAACTCCTATGCCACCAGGGAGGCCCTATTATTCTTTTATTTTTAATCTCCAATTTTCTCCACCTTACCAGGGCTTTATTTCTTGCATCTAAGCAGCTTAGTAATCTGGTAAAAATGTGGTATATCCACATGGAGAACGTTATATGAACTTCTTGAGAGAGCTCAAGCTGAAGGAAGAAGGAAACAGCTGGAACCCATTGTAAAATGAGAATAGGGGTTTGAGAAGAGCCCTGGGATGTCCCTGGAGTGTCCCCTAAGTCCTAGACGAAAACCTCATTCATAACACTATGTGACAGACACTGTTTCAGTTTTGAGAAAACAAAGATAAAACCAAAGATAAAAATTTAAAAAGTGGAGAGGAAGCAAAAAGGCAAATAAGTAAATAAAATAAATTTCATTAGTGAAGAATAAACATACTGAATAGTAAATCAGTGAACTGAACTAACTACTATTAGGAAATTAAAAACTCCAGTCAGGTTTGAATCATTAAAAACATTACAATTAAAAACAGATGTAAAGAGTGGTGAGCTTACTAGTTATACAAATATTTGAGGGGAACTATCCAAACAGAAAAGCCTCAAGTCTAAATGCATACAGTGTTAGAACAGCAGGGCATTCTAAATTTATTATAATGAACTAATAGGATGACAGTAAGAGACACTTAAGGAATTCCTAGGAGTTAGATGACCACAAAAGTGACATTTTGAGTAGGGAGCTGACATGATTTGATTCTCATTTAGCCAGATTATCCTGGATGGTCTTTTTAAAGAAGAAACTTCGATGGGGAAAGGCAAAATCATGGAAGTCTATTAGGATGTTACTGCATATTCTTGGAAATACATGATGCTAAGAGGATTATGGATGGACTGAACTGTGTATTTGAAAATACACTCAAGGATGAGACCAAATTTTTTTGTTCTGAACAACTAAAAGGATGAATATAGGGAACTTTGTAGTTGGAGGTGATTTTAGGTTGAAGTGGAGATAGAAAAGATCAGAAGCTTAGTTTTATATATGTCAAGTATGAAAAGTCCCTTAGAAAGTTACGCAATGATGTTTAATAGGTATCTGGATATATATTTCTAAGTACGTATCTATGTATCCATGTGTCGGTACATTTATGTACCTACCTATGCATAACATTTTATTTTTTCATTCAATTGTTTTACTTAATTATTCTTTCTATATTGCTATGTCTGAAAAACTTAATTTTGTTCATTCTTTGTTTAAACATTCTTTTCCTGTTTCTGTTTCTGTTCTATGATTTTTTTTTTATATGGATGTATCAAACAGGGCTACAAGAGTGGTTTTTAAGAGAGTTGATGTCACAAAAAAAGGAGACTCTGAATCTTATTTCTGGCTTTCCCAGTGAATCACTCTTTGTCAGATTTACAATTTCTCCAGTGATGGGTCTCAAAATCTTTTTGTTTGTCTGATGCAAATCACTCAGGGATTTGCCAACTAAAAAGCCTAACTTGCCAGATGCACAGTTGACTGTTCCACTGAGATCAATGATTGCAGAAAAACTGTTAGCTACAGAAATAAATCATTATTTGACATTTAAGGAGCATGTTAATGTGCTCCTGTATGTTTTCCAAAAACTAAATTTTTTTCCCATGAACAATAAGTTACTAACACTAAATTCTCAGATAGTTATATTGTGTTTTCTTATGTAATTCAGTAATATGTGCATAAAACTAGTGTAGATTTTAGAAACAGTACTGTCACACATACAGAATTTCAAAACTTTACATCAGTCATCAGTGAAGAGATTTTGGATCCCATAATAGTAAACTGACTACTGAGTCAATCAGGATTTACTCTGGACAAGAGAGATATTAAAGACTGTTCAAATAAAACATCAAATATAGGGAATCAAACACTTATAATAATGTTATTTAGAAACTAAAGATGCGAAAGTTAAGGAAAAATGTTGTGGTTTTCAGATTTTTTTCATGAATTTTTGTCCAAGGAATCAGAGAATGGCTGCATCCCTCGGCCTTGTCAATTATTACTCCTGTCACCAATTACCATTTCCGCCCATAGCTCTACACAAGTGAGTGGCAGAGGTATGACCTAAAGTGCTGGGGTAAAACAAATAAACAACAAACCTACTTTCACAGAAAAACAGGCTTCTATACCACCACAGGACTTCCACTTCTCTTCTACCTTCTAAATTTTCATGCAAGTTTATCTCATTAGTAGAAATTAAATCCCATCTAGCAATCTGGAGGCAAGGGAATTGAGAAATATAATTCCCAGCCTTACAATTCTTATACCAGCCAGGAGAACAAAGAAAATTTTGGAATTGGTGTACACTACCAAAATTTCAATTTTTCCCACCCTTCAACTCAACTTTATATTGTAATTTTTGAACAATGGCAAAAATCAGTAATAAAATGCTTTATTTAACATAACAGGACTCATTCGTCATTTAAGTGAAAATGTCCTAAAACTCTCCTCAACACCCACAGTTAAATTAATCACTATATCCATCTCTTAGTGATATTTCATGGTTCTTTTTTTTTCCTAATTAACACATACAGTTTGATGATAATTAGAAACAAAATTAGGTAAGTGAGCACCAACACATCTTGAATCTACTACTTACGAAGAGGAAAAATTGCAGCTAATATTTGCTGGATCAAATTGAAGAGGAAAAACTGCCTCTTTATTACTAAAAGTCTGAAATTTGTATTGAGATTTTTTTTTAAAATTTTCTTCACCCATGCCTTAGTCCATCTCTTCTTCCCCTCATGCTTCATTTGGGTTGGTTTCTATTCTTTACAGTATTCACTAATTAGACTATGAAGTACAATCAGGTATCTAGGGGAAATATTCTGGATTCCTGATACACACATCCTTACAACCATTACCATTCAGGGTCAATCACTGGAAACAGTATAATAACCGACCTCATTGCCTATTGTTCCAGGGTCCTGAAGCCCCAAATATATAGCAGGAAGTCTCACTGCTGATATTGATCTAAATCCTCACATATATATCCAGTTGAAATTTAAATGTGAATTTTTTCATAATTAATGTTCTAAATTTTATATGAGCCTTAGCTATGCTATGAATTACCTCACTTCTTAATTCTAGAGTTTATAGGATTAGGAGGGTATAGTTTATAGATAGCCATGTTCTGCAGCAATAAAATTTAAAAGATCACTTAAGACTAGGCATGGACATCTTCTAATCATGATTGAACTGAGGATTTCAAGTCCCAAACCAGTCATTTCTATCTACAAGCCATTCCATCTAGACAAAAGGGACCAGTTTACCATCAAATCTTACAGTGACAAATCCTTACATACTGTCTTTTTTTTTTTTTTTGGTAGCATCTAGTTAGTCTCTCTTAGTTCTGCCTTCAAAAGACACTTTATTCAGACACACATGATAATTTCATATGTTATTCTAAATCCAATGCCACAGAATGGCACTAAATCCAGTACCACAAAGTGTGTGCACTTTCTATACTTTCTGCTTAGGACTTTCCAAAAGAACATGGAACGATAATTCCCAGGTGCCATTTTGGATGGTCTTACTCTTAGAATCACTCTTAGTGCTCTACTCTATTTCATTCATAGTTATCTAAAGAAACCAAAAACTTCTTCAGGTACTTCAAGTACATATAATTTTAATATAAGTAAATAATGCTTTAAAAAAAAGGTTGAAGTCCTGGATGAATGGAAGTCAATAGATCTGGTTTGTTTGTTTGTTTTAGTTGTGATCTAAATAATCAGAAATTAGTTTTGCACCATACAGATCATAAAATACTTATAAATCCTCACTGATATTCAGACTTTCCTGAATTAAAGAAGAAAAACTTGCACTCCTTGCAATATCAAGTTACAGGGGTCACGAAAAAGAGAAGGAATTGACTATTAATTCCATTGAAATAAAAGGAAAAAAAGAAAAAAAAAATACTTTCATATGACCCACAGTTCTGTCAATCTCAAGTTTAGATATAAAATGACATGGAAAGTATGATACAAATTGTTTTAATTCAGATTCCTAGAAAATATTTTCAAAATGATACATGCTAAAGATACTTTAGTTAGTTACCCTGGAAATGCCATAGCAGAACAGCAAACATCCCTGTCCTGGTACATCTTACAGCCTATTGGGTAATACAGATAAGTAAGCAGTCACTGAATGCACTGAGTACACTGTTGGTGGAGAATGGAAAAGAGGTTTACTTAGGATGTTTAGTTTTGATTTTAAAAGATTACTTTTAAAAAAAAAATGTGTATGTTTCGCCTCATATAACCCTAAACTCTAAGGATTGATTAGTTTTAGGAAAGGCTGGATTCAAGGATTGATAAGAACTTGTCAGGACTCTCGACAGTCAACAGATGTCTTTCTTGCTCTTTCTCTGCATTCTGCTTTCTGTCATTGGATTCTTTATATAATAATTTCCCTTATCAGTTTGCAAAAAGACACAAAATATTTCATTTGCCCACTGATGGATATGGTGACTTCTCTGACTTTATAAGGATGCTTTAAAGATAGTCTGGTAAATAGGGGTGAAGAATCACTTTGTTACTAACAGATCTACAAAAATCATGTTCAGTGGGGGAAACACATTCATAAGTGAGAAACAGGTTTTGTAACACTGGAAGAGAAAGGCAAAGGGAAACCGGATGACAAAATTAAGGGATGTAGGCTGGAATCATCTAACTGTTAAGGATAATTTCCCAGTGAATAAGAATACTCAGCTGACAGAACTGTAAAACCAGTCGTTAATCTCTTAAAAATGAGGGCAAGATGGATCGACAAAATTCTTTAGGCAGAGTGAACTCTATGAGTTAAGACATAAAGCTAAACAGTAAAGTTTTGTAAAGATGATCATATTATGAAGACAGGGTCAAAATTAAAATATGCTTCAAGTGAGAAATAACAATGTATCAGAGTACTGGTTTGGAAAAACTCATATATTTGATAGGTGTTCATTGAACAAATATTTATGTTTAGGCAAATTAGATACCAATAACAATTATTATATTATCCGCTTCCCTGATTGATGGGTTTTATCTATTTGCTCATAATACATCATTCTTAGGAAAAAATATTTATGACCCCCCTTTATTTAACATAGTTATTCCTATTACTATGTTTTCCCCTTACCATGATTTAGTTTTCTTTATCGTCCTTACAAAGAATTCAGTAATTAATTCTACAGGTTAACTAGTTACTGGACTGACGACAACACATACAAACATTAAACCATTATGGTGCACATCCAAAACTACTATGGTATATGTCAATTATATCTCAATAATAAAAGAGTAGAACAATAATTCTGTTATTTTATAACATGTTTTTTATTATCTATTTGTATATGTATTTTAAATTATTGTTCATTTTTGTAGAATGTTTGATTTCTCATTTCAGGTGTAGTCCCCACAGAATTCCCACCACTAAGTCACCCATGAACCATCAGCATAGTCTCTTATATAGCACAAGTTTTTTTAGATTAACTCTGTATATTCCCTTAAAGTGAAATATGACTTTCGATCACTACCAGAACCACTGCTAGACTGCAGGCTGCTACTTATTACTTGGAATCACAATGTTTCAATAGTATAATTAAAGGCCATATCACAAGGCACAATTATTAACAGACACTGGAGTGTGATCACTTGTCATCACTAGTGACTGGTAACATGCAGCACCACCACTCACATGACTCTGCATTGTCTTGTTCCTAGAAAATACCTTAATCATCAGCAGTGGTTAAAGCTGACCACTTTCGTTTTGACCTTAAAGCCTGTCAAGAAAAAAACATTGCAGTTCATTGAGGAACTCTGGTGACAAATGTCCATGAAACAGTCTTTCATTGATTGGTTTCAGTCCCTAGCATGCTGTAGGTACTAAGTGAACGAACATATAGCTAATAGAGAGGTTTGTGGTCAGGTCCTCTCTGCCCACAACATCAATACTTCCTTTACCAGAGGCAGAGGCAGGGACAAACTCAGCAACACTTTACCACAATCAAGACTGTCAATTCATGTGCTACAGTAGCTGGCATCTTAAAAATTATGTAATGAATCCATTTCCCATTATTTCATATGGAAAATTGCTAGGGTCCTCCCTGGTGGCCCAAAGGTTAAGCGCTGCTCTGTGGAGCTGTCAGCAGTGGCAACACTAGTTAGACACCCGGCCAGGGAGATTCCCACATGGCATGGCAGACCTCTCCTGCCCCACCTGCTGCTCCTCTCAGCAGTGTGTTTCTGTCAGTCTGCCCGTTCTGCTCCCCACTCTGTCTCTGGTGAACCCTCTCGCTGCCCCATGCCTCTGGCCTGTACCCCAGCTTGTATGCATAAATAAGCTTAAAAAAATAAGAGCAAACTATTGAATTTTTAAAAATTATCCTATAAAACTTACATTAAAACACTATGCAAGTAGCAAATTTTAGTTTACTCTATTTCACCAGTAGAAGGGAAACAGTATTTTGAAACATGAAAGTAAAGAGGAAATGTTAGAAACAAAAATAAAAACAAAATATCAGAGAAGATATTGCCTTCAATGGGTTTATTAGTAGAATGGATACAACAGAAAAAATAATATGAGTTCAAGAGTGGCAAATAAAATCATACTGCAATACACACACACACACATGCAAAACAGAACAATAGGGGCTCTTGAAAAATATTACACCTTCTAATACACTTGCAATTAGTGTTCCAGAAGGAGAGATGTTAAAGAGAATGAGACAAAATAAATATCTGAAAGGGTAATAGCAAAGAATTTCCTGAAGTTAATGAGGACCAAGAAAACATAAACAAAAACAGATACACAGAGTTCAGAGAATCACAAGAATAATAAACAAAACCAAAAGTCACAAGGAAATCATTATCAAATTTCTGAAACACCAAGATAAAGACATTTTGAAGGAGAAGAATTAGGAAGGGTGGGAGGGAGGGACAGGAACAAAACAAGAACCCACTTATGTCCAAAATGATGAAAACTAGAAGACGTTTGAGTAGCATATTTAAAATCCTGGAGAAAATCAACCCAGAAAACAACACCTAATAATAATAAAAACAAATCAATGTAAAATAGCCCTTTTCAGGCAAATCAAAGTCAAACAAAATCATCACAATCATAATACAAGAGAAATGTATGAAAAAAGAACATTACATTTGTTCTGCGTTAAGGTGATCTAATGTCATTAAGGGCAAATAAAATTTCAAGCCTGACTGTAAAATTGGCTCATTCTAGGTGACTTACAGCATCCACTGCAATGTACTCAGTTCAAAATGTCTGTTTCTTGTGATTCCCTAATTATGTTCTAGTGTAACCTAGTAAATGATTTCAAATTCATTAGATAACAGGCATGATATACAAATAAGAAATAGATTTATAAAATGAAGGCTACTACAGCAAAATAAATGCATCCCTTCATTTACAAACCAGTTAATCTTGAATGAATATTCTGATAACATTTCATATTATTTGTCACTCCATTTTACAAATACAAGTTCACTTGAAATGATTTTGTAGATCCCTGCTGTGTTTAAAACTTCAATTAAGTGACTACCATTCTATTTCCTATGAGAACTAGCTTAGCTTTTTAAATTTTTCTTCATAATTCACATCTCTGAGAGTAGGAACATATTGGTTGGAATAATTTTGTATCCCAGTAGGAGCAATTATATATTTTTTCATGTGATTGATGCGGAATGCAAGTCTATTGGTGAGCAGTAACCTGTGCCTTGTAATTCCTTTCATTTCATTTATATTCACCTGGGATCCAAGCCAGATTTCTCTTGGCTTCAGCATACTCAATGATGGCTATACAGTAGTGAAGCAGGTTTTTGTTTTTTTCCTTCTGTAGTAGGTTTGCCAGCTTTAACACCTTCCTCTTTTTGCTATATTTTGTCACTTATTTACCAGGAATACATTTTCAGCATTTAGTATGTTTACAAGCAAACTTTCCCATTCCATTACCTTTCAACATAGGTTCATCTGAATCCTTTCTAAGTCAACTATATTTGGAACTGCAAATTAAAATTTAAGATAAAAAGTTGCCATGAGGCCATATTTTGGGGAAAAGTGTGTTTATTTGTCAAAATTTACACATTATTGATATGCTCCATTTATCCTGGCATCTGTTACCCAATTTCTCAACTATAAATGATCACATTTTCACTTGTGTTGGCTGTTCTCCATAGCAAACAGAGTGATAGCTGGAGCTGTGATCTCCACATTATAGAGTGGCATGACATTTTCACTTTTAATTTGGATATGGCTGGGCTATAATTTGCATATGTAAGTTTTCAAGGTATGTATCTTTTATAAAATGGTGATAGTTTGAGGAACATCCTTAGTCTAAGAAAATATAAGCAGAATCAAGATGAAAAAGATGGAAGTCACCAAAGCCTGTGATTTTTCAATAATTAAAAATATTTCCTATTATGAATTCTTGCTCCTGCTATTATAGTCAGCTAACAGTATGGAAGTGTACAGTATTTTCTCATTCTTCCCTTCTACCTCACTCTCTGTCCCATGTCCTAACCTCCAATTGCAGCTTTTACAGTATAAATCCAGTGTAGAAAGAAGGTATGTATATATGAACAACACTTATGGATGCTTTCAAAATCTATTTGTTGCCCAACTTTTTCTCCTTTATTTAACTTAGTCCACAATATTATTCTGGCATATATTTTATTATTTTTGGTGAATGACTTAATTTAGCATCTGTGATTTTATATAACTAAGTATTTCTAACTGTGCTATAGTATATTTCCCATTTTTCAACTATATCTTTGGGGAACCACTCCACTGACTGCAAAAATACTCTCTAACTAGTCTAGCAATACTGCTCTGAAAAAATACACGCAGCTAATAAGTTAACAGAGCCATGAAACTGTATTTCTTCACAGCACAAATAGAAATTCATCAACTGGCTGAAAATCACTTTCTTAACAAAAGTACTAATTATATAATTCAATATGTAAAATGTGCATGCAACAAGTGCACGTTTGCAATACAGACACTTTAAAGGACAATATATAATACAAGAAAACAAACCTTTACTCATAATCCGCCATTCTTGACTTTTAGAAATAATGCTATAATGAATATGGGAGTATAAATATCTTTTCAAGTTAATTATTTCATTTTCTGGATAAATACCCAGAAGTGAAATTGCTGGATCATATGTTAGCTCTATTTTTAATATTTTGAGGAACTTCTATACTGTTTTCCATATTAAATTTTCATAGTTTACATTCTCAGAGTGCACAAGAGGTCCCTTTTCTCTATATCCTTACTACATAAAAATTTTCACATCACTTTAATAATAGCTGTTTTAACACATATGAGGTCATATCCCAGTGTGACTTTGATTACTTGATGGACAGTGATGTTGAGCATCTTCTATGTACCTGTTTGTCATCTTGCATCTTTGCAAAAATCGTCTGTATAGATCTGTCCACTTTTAGTTGGATGGCTTGTTTTTCCTGGAAAAAGATTTTTCACTAGTCAAACCTCCAGATGAAATGCAGCTCAGATGATATCTTGGTTGCAACCTTCTGAGAAATATGAACAGAGGACTCAAGGACTCAGCTAAATTGTGCTCAGACTACTGATCCACTGAAATTCGAAAAATAAAATTATTTTCTTCTAAGCTACTATTTATGGTAATTTGTTACTCAGCAATAGAAGAAGCTCTATAAAATCCAATTGAGGGGAAAAAAATACAACTCATTAACTTCCCTACTTTTCCAGGTTTTGATATGTGGCCTTTCTGGACATTGGGGATCTAGAACATTAGTTCGCCATTCATTCTGTCAATGTGGTCAGCCTGGTCAATCTAGGAGCACAGAAATCTCTATATGCTTTCACTGTCCGCAAATTCCATGGTCTGTACTTGTGGTATATGCAGAGGCAGCCTGGTTTGCAATTCATGGTTTTACAATATATACACTCTTTATTCTAGTCACTTAGTATCTAAATGCCTAAATTATGATAGAAAAGGGCCTCCCCGGTGGCGCAGCGGTTGGGCGCTGCGCTGTGGAGCTGTCGGCAGCAGTGACGCGAGTTCGACGCCCGGCCGGGGAGAATCCCACACGGCGCGGCAGACCTCTCCTTCCTCGCCCGCTGCTCCCCTCAGCAGTGTACTTCTGATCTGCCTGTTCTGCTACCCACTCTGTCTCTGGTGAACCCTCTCGCCGCCCCAAGCCTCTGGCCTGTACCCCAGCTTGTATGTATAAATAAATAAATCTTAAAAAAAATAAATAGAAAATTATGATAGAAAATAATTATTACAAAACCAAACAGTTCAATTATTAACTCATTGACTTCGTCATTTAATGAAACTTCAGTTTTATGCAATGAGAGAATAATCAAGAAAATCAAATGTACCTGCCTTCAAGGAGGTTACAAGTTGATGGGCTAGACAGAGAGTCAAATTATCAAAGAATTATAATCACAGTTTTTCTAGGTATTACAAGAGAGATAACTGTGCTATAAGTACAGCTGATAACATAATAATTAATACATGTGTAAGTTTAAATGTCCCTAATACTATTCAAGACATTTTATATGTATCTTATACAATTCAGTTATTTATATCTTTATGTTAACATATTTACCCAAGGACACATACCTAGTAAGCGGTGAACCTGCACACAAATTCTAGACATTTCTGGTAAGAGTCTGAGTTCTTAACAATTACCTAATATTACATCAAATCTGGTTGATATTGGGCCTCCCTGGTGGTGCGGCAGTTGAGCGCTGCGCTGTGGAGCTGTTCTGCTCCCCACTCTGTCTCTGGTGAACCCCTCATTTTTCTTCCTTCACTCTGCAATGCTATTTTAACACTGTCTACAATTCTAAGTTTACTCTCAATCCTTTGCTGAAGTCTCTGTGTGGGCAGTAAAGCCCAAGGCACTAACTCTTGGATCCAACTCTTGCAGAGTAGCTGCAAAAATAGGTAGCTCATGAGCCAAAGCTATGGTTTTCAGTCCTTTATTTTCCTCTGAAATATGGGGATTTCCTTTTATTTTGTGACTCCAGGCATACTTTTCAACAGACATTTTTGTTATATTTCATCTAGCATATGTTTTGTGAGCATTACAACGTAGCCTAGTCTTTCACATTACAGCCACCGCGACTCAAAAACATGATCTCTGTGAGGCTAACCAGTTAGAACAAAGACATTGAAATTATACTAGTATATAAAAAGATATTGGAAAATATAACATTAACATCTTGAAAAATCCTTTAAGTTTTTTTCCCCTAAGATATTAATATAAGGAATCAGTATTACAACTTCAGAATGACTATAATTACACACTACATCTTGTCCCACAATCTTCCATTCACCCATAACTTTATCAAGAACACATGATAGGCCTCCCCGGTGGCACAGCGGTTAAGCGCTGTGCTGTGGGGCTGTTGGCAGCGGCGACGCGAGTTCCACGCCCAGCCAGGGAGAATCCCACATGGCGCAGCAGACCTCTCCTGCCTCGCCCGCTGCTCCCCTCAGCAGTGTATTTCTGATCTGCCTGTTCTGCTACCCGCTCTGTCTCTGGTGAACCCTCTCGCCGCCCCACGCCTCTGGCCTGTACCCCAGCTTATATGTATAAATAAAAAATAAATCTTTAAAAAAAAAAGAACACATAATAAATTAAATTTGTATATCAGGACCAACAAAATGGAACCTGTCTCTTTAGTCTGACCCAGACACATACTGCATTCACAGGAAAAGCCTTACTCTCAAGGAAACCTAATACCCATCACATTCTTTCAACTTAGCTTTAGCTAAGCCTACCTCAGAAAAAAGATCTGCTGGTCTCATAAGGACATTCCTCATCTCCTAGTCAATCATGTTCCGTACTGCCTCTTCTAATGCTGTTTAAAATTCAGTTTTGCACACAATCCCTCCAGAAGACTACTCTACTTTTGGTGATGCACTGTGCCACCCCAATGAATACACAGTTTTCCCTTAAGTAATGAACATCAAGCTGGCTATGACATGTTATTTTGTCATTTGAGACATTCCATTTGCTTTAAGAACAAAGAAAAAAGAGACTAAAGTATATTTTTTACTTTTTCTTTAATTTTTTGAAATCTGCTAGCTTAACTTTTTTTCAAATTTTTAAATCAAAAATATTATTTTATTGTAGCCTTAGCTGACATTTCCCTGATTGTATCTCTTCCCAAGGATATTAGTCATAACATAGTGAAATGACTATTATTGGGTCTTGTCAATTAATTTATTGGTTTGTTTTTATTTCCATTAATGTATAGCATTTCTTCAACTGTTTTATGTATTAATCAATTTGAATGGTTTGTCTTAAAAAATACATATTTTTTATGTTGACCGAGCTGACATGACTGATTATATAAAAGCATAAAGTCAATCTTTATGTGGATAGAATGCAATGGGGTCTTAACCCTGCTTTTGGCTATTACTTGTTTTCCACTTTTGATAAAATGAGTCTATCTTACCACAGAGCAATTTCTTTCACTCTATACTCTGGGCTAACTTTTATCAAATATAAATGAAATCAGAGTATCTTTCAATTTTATTATTCACACTCTTTTAGACTACAGACTTTTTTTCCAGATGCCTAAATCTCTTTCTTTTCCCCACTTTTATTGGCATAAAGTTGGCATTTAACATTGCATATGTTTAAGGTGTACAATGTGGTGATTTGATATGAACATATTGTGAAATGATCACCACGATAAGGTTAACACATCTACCACCTCACATAGTTACCTCTTTTTAATTTTTGCATGGTGAGAACTTTTAAGATCTAGTGTCTTAGCAACTTTAACGTATACAATACAGTAATGTTAACTACAGGCACCATGCTGTACATAAGAAGCCCAGAACAAATCATCTTATAACTTGAATGGCTGTACCTTTTGATCAATAAATTGCTAGATTAATTTATCAAATACTACATTCATTTACTAAAATGATAAAATAGTTCATTTGAATATATCAAAAAACAATGATATGCTTTTTAAAAAAAAATCTAAATCCAACATATAATTTGTCTTCTTTAATCTGATTTAAGGATTGGCAGACTTTCCCTAATAGTCCAGATAGCAAATATTTTAGGTTCTGGAGGTCACATGGTCCCTCTAGTGGCTATGTAACTGTTCCATTAAAGCAGGGGAGCAGGCAAACAACAGGAACATAAATGGCAGAGGCAGTATTCCAAGACTGGTTTAGGCTGCTGACTACAGATTAATTCAAATATTTCCAAAGATAATTCAGTAGAAAGAACTAAGGTATATTTTTCGTTGGCAGGTGTTTCATTTTCTTTCATATTTATCTCTCTAAATGTTCTTTTTTTTTTTTTAACCACCTTTTATTTCTTATCCATTGTTTCTTTAGACACAAACTCTTGCCATTCTGGGCCTGTGTATGATGCATACCAATCCTTTTGTCAGCAATCAGTCTGTTACAAGAGAGTGAAACAAACCAAAGAGCTTATTTAGTAATAGAGTAAATCAAACTAATAAAAACACAGTCATATGGCATTTCTCATGTATCACTATGGAGAAAATGTGATCGTTTTTAACTTTTATAGAAGACCAAGACTTTCACTTATTCTCCTGGGTGATTTCAATTTTCTTTATATCCAGAAAGACATAACAACAAAGCATAAATGTAACAGATCAATCTGTAAATGTATTCAAAATTCATCATCAGGTAATCTCTGCCTTTACTATTTGGATTTCTAGTTCTAAAGTCTGTTCTTGACAAATGTCTTAACCTTTCTAAGTCTCAATGCATGTTCAGTATAATTTGTCACACACATTTTCTCCTCCCCCTCTTCTTCCTCCTTCCCCTTCTCTCTCTCCCCTGACCCCTCCCACTCTATCTCATTTTTTTTATATACTTCGCCTAGCTTCCCAGAGGTCAGTAGAGCTTACTTATCATCAGGTGTCACCTGACTATAATTTAATCAGGAAAGACCTTCAACAGAGAAAAGGAATTATGACTCCCTTCATGACCAAGGGTCATTTGCACGGTAAGTTTCTCCTGGGCGAGGGCATATTGGAGTCTCAGACATTCAGGTAAGAGGATAATCTGAGATTAGGTCACTTTTGGTGACCTTTGGGGCTGATTCCCAAGTCCATTTGTTTCTGTCTTTTGGGCAAGTTTTCAGACAGAATTTTGTAGTGTGGGGCTTGCTTTCACAATCAGCAGAGAATCTCTTGTTTTCTCATAGTTACCAAATAGTTAATCAGGTTTTTCATTTCCACACAGATATCTCAACATGGCAGTTTAGAGACAAGATGGAGTCTGCTTGACTCAAAAGAGGTTCCACTGAGACAAAGATCACCATTTGTGTTCAACACCCTGACATTTGCCAGTGGAACTACATGTGTGTTAAGTTTTTAAGCCATCCTGAAGCAGACATATGGAGATCTCATCCAACCCCTTTATGACTGGCTAATTTCTGATATATCCCTGACATATGAAATTTCTGACTAGTCTTCTAGTTTTCTACCCCAATCACACAGCAAGTTGCTAGGTGACATTCATTTGCTACCTGGGTCTCTACTGTTACCCATGCTTTTGGGCATGGAGTTTTTCCATGTTAGGTTCTAAAGATAGCCAGATCCCCCAGCACTGAAGCTGCCAGCTTTCAGTCCTACTACATACTGATATAGGGTATTGATCAAACAGGGAGTAGGGAGGGAAGCAGCCCCAGGCCAAAAAAAAACAAAACAAACAAACAAAAAATCCCCCCAAAACAGAGAACAGACTTCCAATACTCTTTTTCAGTAGTGTTTTACATAATAACCACTTTTTACCTCGTGATATGCCTTTGGTTCACTTTCAGAGTCACAAAATATTTTATCCTATTTTACTGTTGTTTTAGAGAGAGTAAATGTGTTGAATTGTTTTCCACTGTCTCAAAAATCCGGTTTCCAGAGACTTATTTCTAATCCCTAACTATGTGCCAGGCACAGGGCTATAGCCAATTTATTTAGATTATATCTAATCTTTAAAGCAACTATGACATAAATATTATTATCCTTATTTTTCTAATAAGTAAAATGAGCTTCATATAATTTGTCACAAAACAAGGAAAATTAAAATTTATACTATATGAATTATATTTGAATTCATACACAAGGAATAAATCCAAACGCTTCTTAAATGTGAGAAGTATGAGAAACATATCGTGCCGATAAATTATTTAGAATAGAATGGAATACATACCAGCACATTTCTGATACCTTAAAATAACTATTTGTAGATATCAAAGTAATTGGAAACTAATTATTTTTCTGATATGTTTACATTACATTATTCAATTTTTAAAAGAAAATGACTAATATTTCATCAATTTTTTTAATTGTCCTCAATTCTCTTCCTCTTTTTTTTTTTTTTGGTCCAATTCACCCTACACAACAATGACAGTACTTGTTAAATGGATAGATGGCTTTTTATTAAACTATCATTTTAGTCAAGTATGTAAAGCTAAGAATGAGTACTTCAATAAAGCATATGAGGTTGAACAAATTTTAAAAAACTAGGAAAGCAAAGGACCAAGATTAAGGCAGAAAGCTTAAATGTGATGATTAGAAAGTTGAATGTCAAAGGTGCAATATGAATACAGTAGTCCAAGCTAATTTTGCATTGAACCACTATAAATAACTAAAATAATGATTTAGTAATTACCTTTTTATTTTTTAAAAGATTTATTTATTATTTATGCATACAAGAGCTGGGGTATAGACCAGAGGTGGGGGTGGGGTTGTGGGAGGATTCATCAGAGACAGAGTAGAAAGCATAACAGGGTTGACTGAAATAAACAGCTGAGGGGAGCAGTGGGTAAGGCAGAAGAGGTCTACAGCTGTCTCCCTGACTGGGGATTAAACTCCTGCTGTATTGGTTGCAGAGAGCTTCATAGTGCTGAGACTTAACCCTTCGTACCACCAGGGAGACCATATATATACATTTTTTTAATGAGGTAATGCTGACTTACATTGCTGTTTATATTTTGGAAGAATGGGATGCCCCCTTCTGACGCTATTTTCCCGGCCCTATTTTTCCCACCACCAAATCACCCATCGCCCGACACCACAGTCCATTATTCTCCCTCCCCACCTTGTGCTTATCCCTAGTCTTCAGTCCCCCAACACCTGCAAGAACCTCTTAGTTCTATGGTCTGCCACATGTGGATGGTGTTACCTATATGTGGAATACAGAGAAATCAGAATAAGGATCAGATAAAGTCAAATACAAAATCACAAGAACTCCTTCCTTAGAAGACTACAGAACTTTTACAACTATGAAGTTTAAAAAGAAATTGTTTGAATAACTCAAGTGAGTCACACAGTACAATGCATTTGATTATATTGTTCTTTTCGAAACTTAGAATTTCATTATACTCTTTAGAATGGCACATTCAATTTAATGCAACAAACACTTTATTGTATGTCATGAATATTTATCTATGTAAGCTCATCTGTTAAGGGCATGAGTAAATTTCTGATTTTCTCTGTATATTAATGCCATAAAGCACAGTGGAATCATTAAAATGCGGCAGGAAAAAGATATATAACTGAGAAGAAAAACCAATAAAATTTGATCTACAAGATAAATTGGAGCATATTACTTCCAATTGATAAGCTGACAGGTGTTAAGTACAAATAAGCTAACAATAAAGAACAGTAAATTAAAAATGTATATACATTCAGAAGTTCACTTGAGAAGAGAAAGGTAAATATATCAAATGTACAGAAAAATTAGCATCTTTCTATTGATGGATGTTCTATGCTTAATAACGATCTATAGAGAAAATATAAACAAAATTATAGTTTTATCTGATATTATTAAATGCAAAGTGCAAAACTCATTGGTTCAAAATTAAATGTCTACACTGTATAGATCTTTTAAAGAAATCCTAGAAGTCTACTGAAAATTATAGTAAAGTATCAAATTATACTATTTCTAAGTAAATAGATATATATACTAGATATAAATGTACCTATAGAGATGTAAATGAAAGGCTTGGTTAAAACAAACAGCTGACCTAAACTAAAGCATAAATGCTGTTATATCATTATTTTACAGTAAATAGTTAATATTTTTTTATTATTAAATTACTGTGTAGGATCTCCTTGCCATATCTAGTAACCAAGACAGTTTCAATATTTCCTTCAGCTAACCAAAATTTAGACAGGATACTTTCTGCCTCTAGGCACCTCAAGTAATTTTTCTTAGAGCACTGCTTCACATACCCTGCAATTGCCACTTCCTTATTTGCCCCTTTAAGATGTAAATCCTTAAAAACCCCTTGCCTATTTTAAAACTTGACAATTTATCCCTTTGAAGCCATCCTTTGGTATCCAGATGTTATCCCTTCAATATGTAATCATCAAAGAAGATTGTGCTAGTATATAGTATATATATGTCTGTAGGATAAATGTACTAGTCCTCCAGAGAAATGAAACTAGTAGGAATATTCAGACATATATGTAAGGGGATTTATTACAGGAATCAACTCACGCAGCTATAGTGGTTAAGACAGCTCTGCTGTCTGCAAGCTGTATACAGCCAAAGTCCTCAGGCCTGTGAATTGGAGGGCTATGATATAACTCTAGTCTGAGTTTGAAAGCCTGAGAACCAGGAGCTTTAATTTTTTATTCTATTTAGACCCTTAATATACTGGATAATGCTCACTCACAGTGGTGAGGGAAATCTTATTCTACTGAATCATATACAAATCTATTCCATAGACACCCTCATAAGCAGCCAGAAAAAAAAAAAAAAAACAACTTTACCAACTGTTTGGGTAACCCAAAGCCAAGTCAAGTTGACATAAAAACAATTGCATGTTCAATTCCTGCCAGATTAGTATGCACATGCATCTCCTAAAGTCAATTTAATTTCCAGATAAAGGTAATACTGTCATAATCTCACCTAACATTATATAATTATTTTCTGTACAACCAAAAGCACAGGAACTTCTTCGCTGGAAGAGGAGACAAATCCCTCCTGAGTGATATTTTCTATACTGATATACCATAATTTATATTCTATGATAAAATTAGTAATATTTACATAGCAATATAAAGCCAATACATCATGTTACATAATAATGGATTAAAAGTGGAAGGAACATACATTTACTTAACACATGTACAACTTAACATAAATGTATTAATAACAAAACAAAGATAAAATCTCATGATAATCACCCAAAAACAAACACACACAGAGAAATATTTTTAAGGAGGTGTTTTTTACAAGAGTGAAAGGGAAGAGGAGAAGAAAGGAAGGATAGGGGAAGGAAGGGGAAAAAGGAAGGGAAGGGGGGAAAGGATGAGAGCAGGAAGAGCAGGAAGAAGAGGAGTAGGAATATTATGAATTGGTCAATACTTCCTACAATGTCCTTGTAATGGAGACACCAAGGTGCAAGTTGAAGCCAGAAAAATAAGAAAAAAGAACATGCATGTATTCGGTTATAAGCCAATCATGACAGCCTAATTCTGCCCTTACTTTCCAGAGGCCCTCTGCTCATGAAGGCAGGTTCACAGCATACTGGGAGTTCCAATCCCTGGCTCCTGAGATCTTACCAGCATGGAGATGGGAGTGGATTACCTAAAGATATCAGGGGATGGAGTTCATCCATGATGTCATTCACTGGCTCCGAGTTTGCTCCTTACTGTTTCTATAACACTATCAATAAATTCAGCCTTATCCAATCTTTATATTCCTTCCACCATTATCCCACACCACTAGGATTCATTCTGTTACAGAGAGAGATTGCTACAGAGTGTAATCTCCATAAAAAGGGGAGGTTCCATGTATCCTACCCTACCTAATGAAGGGTGGAGCTGAGCTGGGGAAGAGGACTTAGACTTGGAGAAAAGACTGGGAGGAGACAAGTGGAGTACAGAGACATGTGAAGTAGTAGTCCCAACTGCTTCTCAGCCTTGTAATTGCAACAGGGTCTTGGGGGACATGGAAAAAATACATGGGTGAAAGACATATGGAGAAGCTAACAATGACAGCTTTTAATTTGATTTATATTTTCATTTTGCTCCCTTTGTCCCAGAACTTGCCTGTCCCCTCTGCCCTTTTCCTATGGTTCTCTGCCAGAGGTGCCTTAAATTTGTGGCAAACTTTTGGGCCTCAGCAGCTCTGCTTTGGGCTAATGCTGTTTGGCTAGGTATTTACCTAAGGAGGAGATGTTTAAATTGTGAGATTTTATTGGAAAACTCTTATCCTTTGTTCTCTTCTTTCTCTACACACATTAATCTATTAAAGTTCTCTTACACTTAGAATATGCTTTGTCGTTATGTAGCACATGGCAGAACCCATTTAGAGCATTCAAGTTTGGGGGTCCTGGGTATACCTCAGTCTGCACACCAACATTTCCACATGTTCTCTGACATATGTTTATATAAATTAAAAAAACAAAACTAGAGTTCTTTTTCAGTATAATGCACCGCCTCAGGAGTGCCTCACCTGCTAGAAGTTGGATCTAGTTATAGGTAGGTCTAGAAGCAAAAAGGGATAAGTGATGAGGTAAGGAACTACAGAGAATCAACTAAATCTTTTATGGTAACTACCTCCAGGAAGGCCATTATTGTATTTTCAGGCAATGAAGGCTTAATCCCTTCAGAAGAAAGTGTAAAGGTCAATACCAAAGTTGGTGTAGATACAATAATGGTTTAAAAATCTGATACTGGGCCTCCCTGATGGTGCAAGGGGTTAAGTCTCAGCACTATGAAGCTATTGGCAGCCACTGAAGCACAAGTTTGATCCCCAGCCAGGGAGCATCCCACATGGCGCAGCAGACCTCTTCTGCCTCGCCCACTGCTTCCCTCAGCATTGTATTTCAGTACATACGCCTGCTCTGCTCCCCACTTTGTCTGCGGTGAATTCTCTCACCCGCCCCCATCTCTGGCCTACACCCCAGCTCTCGTCTGCATAAACAAATCAATTTTTTTTTTTAAAGAAAAGCTGATACCACTATGGGTGAGGAGGTCAGTTTCTATAGGGAGGGGAAGAGCATTTCCACTTGCAAACAAGGCTAATCAGAACAGAGTCTCACGATACCCAGCTTAATCAGTCTTCCACTAGTTCCCATCCATACTTACAGGATGTAATTCTTTATGAATCAAAGCCCTCTTTTTAACAGAATACACTCTAGAAAGCTGGCAAATAGATTTGAATTGCAATTTAGCCTATTACAGAATGAGGTGCTGAATCTGATTTGCAGTAATTTCAGCCTTAGGGCTACAAAAGATAAGGCTCTCCTGGGGCATAGCTAGAAACTCAGGTTATTTATGGGGCTCTTTCAAGGGTGAAATCCCCAAGTACACTTCTTTTTTTCCACCATTTTATCTAGCAACTTCAGGAAAAACCAACTGATGTCATAGCCCTTAGTTCTCCTACAAAAAGTAGAAATCTTTTATATACAAAGTCCTTAGTTTCTTGCTTCATATAAGTGGTTGATTAGCAGTATCCAATGCAAGTACATTGTTTATCTCTAAATAGTTAATTCCAAGGACTACCAACAGGTCTTCACTACCGGAAATAAAATCCTTAATATTTTAAAATCTAATCAGATTGAAAATTACAGAAACCTCAGAATCAATTAAATTTTTTATTCTCCAAATTATTTTCCTCTAGAGTCACTCTCAATACCCACTCTAGTAGGATGCCTTACCACAGTTAAAAAAAAAAATCTCCTTTCATGAAGATTGAGAAAGTTTACTTTATCTTGGGTAAAGCCTGTTAGCAAATACAGATGGTCTATGACCCATTCCACTTGCAAATTCTCCCACTCTTTATTTCAATGACATTGAGCTCAGATTATTCTAAAAGTAGCACATCCAAAAAGTAATTTTAGAATGAAGGAAATTATCCAGCTAATTAAAATTAAAAATTTGTTTTCTCTAATTATCCAGAAAGATAGAATAATATTACTGAGCGGAATTATTCCAAACTCTAGTACTGAATTTTATTTTGTCTATGAAAGTCAAATAGTTGGCTCATTCATAATGTAAAATACAAAATATTTATATAATAAGAAAGTCCATGGCCTCCCTGGTGGAGCAGCGGTTGAGCGCTGCGCTGTGGAGCTGTCGGCAGCACACGATGCAAGTTCGACGCCCTGCTGTGGAGAATCCCACATGGTGAGGCAGACCTCTCCTGCCTCACCCACTGCTCCCCTCAGCAGTGTATTTCCATCAGTCTTCCTGTTCTGCTCCCCACTCTGTCTCTGGTGAACCCTCTGGCCACCCCACGCCTCTGGCCTGTACCCCAGCATTGGGGGGGGGGGGAGAGAGAGAGAGAGAGAGAGAGAAGAGAGGAGAGAGAGAGAGGAGAGAGAGAAGAGAGAGAGAGAGAGGGAGAGAGAGAGACAGACATTTGGAGAAAAGACATATAAAGGAGAAAAACTTGAGAAGAGACATGTGGATGAGAGATATGTAGAGAAGCTGTTCCTGGTCCTTGGCACAGAGACATGTGGATGGGAGATATGTAGAGAAGCTGTTCCTGGTCCTTGGCACAGAAATGTCAACCATTAATTACCTTATCCTTGTGGTGGATTATGTGGTATATTTTGAATTTTGTCTCTCTGTCCTAACTCTGGAACCTGCCTAATCCCTTTCCATTGGTCACCTGCCAGTAGGTGCCTTAAATGTTAAGTTTCTGGGCCTCAGTTGCCATGCTGTTGACAGAGTCTGTTTGGCTTGGAATCTGCCTATAAGCTGTGGATAATATGGGGAGTTTTATTGGAAATCTATTATTTACAATCCTTTCTTCCTTCTCTATGCATGCAATTCTATTAAAGACCTTTTATACTGAGAGTCTGCTTTTTTTGCCCTCTTTTAGAGCATGTACCTTTTCACATTTGGGGTCCTGGTTATCACTCAGTCACAGGTTTAGAGGAGCTAATTATTTCCTTCAATTTGCAACATCACCCTTTCCTTTTAGTAAGAATTAAATGGTCACTTAATTTGAAAGAAATATTGTAATTCCTCCCTGAAATGTTCTTTTATTGAATTTATTACAGGTTTCTGCCAAGTTACTAGAGGAGCATGATCCACGTTTCATGATAAGTTTAAGGTTAAGATATTTGATCTTAATTTTTCAAAATTCACTTATTTCCAGATAATGGTAAATATATAAAACCATGAAAAATTTTAACTATTGAAATATTTAAAAAATATATATATATATATATATATATATAACAAAACTATTACTAAACTATAGGTAGCAAGCAGTGTCACAGGAAAGTGCCATACAATGTTGTTAGAAGACTCCATTACATAAACCAATAGAAGACTCCAAGAAGATAGAAAACACACTTTGGAAGGTAAAGGGGAGTGTGAAAGAGAAATCAGAAGGAAGGAAAACAGAAAAAGAAGGCCAAGCGAGCCTAAGGAAACTAATTTTCTCCACATATACCTTATAAAAAAGGAAATGAGGTGTAACATGGAGACAGCATGCTAAAGGTTAGTGATGGTGCTACTATTTCTAATTTTCTCCAATGATCAATCTAGACACATATTTTAATTCTAGTCAGAAAATCAACTTGTTTTTCTTGGAATGAGGTATCTTACTCCTACTATATGTGTGCATTACATTATTTAAAATCATTAATGTAGGCCACAGGTTTATTGCTGTCAATTCCTGTCTTAGAAGTGGATATGTTCTGTTTTAGAAAGTAGATAAAATGTAATACTCGAAAGAACTATATAAATAATGAATGAAGTAAAATGGAACAAATGTATTTTTAATAGCTCTGATGAAATAAATATTAATTTGAAAATATCCCTGTGCTATCTTTCAGGTCTACAAATGCATGTTGCATTAAATATCTTACGTAAAATAAACAGTACTTTCTCTTGTCAAGGTCAGAATACTATAGTTTTATAGTATACATTTCTATGACTCTAGTTTCTTGTATTTCTAAGATTATCTTATTTTAATATGATTAGAGAAGTATTATAACAGAAATTACCTAAATTCTTCTATGTTAATTACTGCATATATTAATTATTAAATACTCCCTTATCCCACAGTGCATATTTTCCATAGCAAGAGAAATCAAAATTCAGTCCTTTGAAGATTCACCTTGTCAAATAAGTGTTTTTCTCCCTTGCACAATTAACAGCTATTAATTAATGTTGCATAGCAATTCATGATTTACACTGAAATATTACACGGAGATAAAATTTATTACCTGCAACTGCCATCTTAGTAAGTATTCTGACTTTCCACAAGTTTTTTAAGTACTGATATGTAAGAATTCTTTTTACATAATAACTACAATTTTTTAAAAAGATTTATTTATTTATGCATACAAGCTGGGGTACAGGCCAGAGGAATGGGGCAGCGGGAAGTCTCACCAGAGACAGAGTGGGGAGCAGAACAGGCATATTGATGGAAATACACTGCTGAGGGGAGCAGCAGGCAAGGTGGGAGAGGTCTGCTGAGTCATGTGGGAATCTCCCCTACCGGGTGTCAAACTCGCGTCTCTACTGCCAACAGCTCCACAGCATAGCACCCAAGCGCTGCACCAACAGGGAGGCCCAATAACTACAATTTTTATGGCATTTACAATATTTTTCTTAAGAGTTATTTTTTTATTTTGCATTAATGATAATGAAATTCAGTGGAGTTATTTGTTTATATATCTACTTGGATTTAATGGATAAATGATGAAATTCAAAGAACTTATATTGAAAAGATGGTTTGATTTGATTTTACTTCACAAACTATTTTTAGTTGAAATAAGCAAGGAAACATCAATATTTTATCTACTTAGTAATTTTTATTACTACTGGCACATTTGAAAAATAAGTTTGTTCTTCTGTATTTGAGATGTCTATTGTAACTTAAGCTCTTTCATTTTTGAGACTACGATGAAGATCTTTATGTCAATGAAATGAAAAACTAGAAGGACAAACTCTTAGAAGCATACAAACTACTAAGACTAAATCTGGAAAAATGAAAGACATGACAAGAGCAATTACAAGCAAGGAAATAAAAACAGTAGTGAAAAATTTTCCCCAAATCGAAAGCCCACTAACAGAAGGTTTCACTAATAAACTACAAAGCCTTCAAAGAGAAACTAATACCTATCCTCCTCAAACTCTTCAAAAAGGTTGAGAAGATGGAATGCTCCCCAATACATTTTATGATACCAAAAGCAACACGGACATCACAAGGAAGGAAAACTATACACAAATATCTCTGATAAACACAGATGTAAAAATACTCAACAGACTCTTAAAAAACAAGATTCAAAAATATATTACAAGTACCATATATCGTGATCATGTACATACACAAATAAATCAATGCAATTCACCATATCAGCAAAAGGAAATACAAAATCATATGTTCATAATGGCAGACCCATCTGATTAAAAAAAAAACCTCTTAGCTAAACAGGAATAGAAGAAACATACCTCACCATAATAAGGTGACAACATATGACAGACTCATGGCTAATATCAAGCTCAATGATGAAAGACTGAAAACATTTACTCTATGTCAGATATATGACAAGGATGACCAGAAGAAACAACTTAAAAGTTGAAAAAAATGGCAAATTACTATAAGGTATATACAATGAAACAAAAATAAAAGTCACTTGCCCCAACTCTTCATTCAGTTCTACTCCTTGGAAATCACTTCAATTTTATATCTGTCTTTAGGTCACTAGCATAGTGTCATATACTGATTTCATTAATTATCAGATCAATGCAAATCAAAACCAGAAGAAGATACTACCTCATACCTGTTAGGACAGCTATAAAAAAAGAAAAGACATAATAATTAGTAAGGATATGGAGCTATTGGAACACTTGTACACTACTGGTGGGAGTGCAAATTGATGCAGCAGCAATGGAAAGTATTATGGAGAGTCCTCAAGAAAATGAAAGTCAAAATTTACTACTTAAATGATCTAGTAATGACAATTCTTCCAGCAACCCAAAACTGAAATCAGAAACTCAAACATATTAGTATCCCATTTCCGCGGCAGCACACTCACAATAGCCAAGATGTTGAAACAATGTGACTGTCCATTAATGGATGAACAGAGAAAACGTACTGATGGGATTCAGGGCAGGCTGCCATAGGATGTATTTTTGGGCATGGGGATGACTAAAGACAATCTAGGCCAAAGATTCAGGACGTATTATTTTTAATTTTCCCCTTACCTGCCTTAAAAATTTAGTTAATGTCTACTGAAGAAAGTTACTTCCAGAAATAACTACAAATATATATATATATATATATATATATATATATATATATATATACACACACACATACACACACATACACACACATATGTATATATACATGTACATGTGCGTGTGTGTGTGTGTGTGTGTGTGTGTGTATATATATATATGGCAACTGAGTATGTGTGCTCGGGGAGGCGGGGAGGCAGGCAGTTTAGGTCTATTTACTCAAAGTCCTCTCTGAGTCCCTGTATTTATATATGGCATGGTAATCACTCATTTACTAATTTACTTTTCCCATCTTGCTACAAATTGTTTTCCTGCCCTTTGAAGTCCACAGCCACTTACTCTCCTCTCCTTCTCAGAATGGCCAACAAGCCTCAATGACCAGACTGTAAGTCTACATATTTTGATGAAATTCATACATGATTAAAATCATTTTTCTCCTTTTAATCTGTCCTATGCCAATTTCATTATTACGTCAGTCAAAAAACCTAGAGTAAGGAGAAAATTTATGCCCTCATCCTACAAAATGGACTACTATCTAGCTTAAAAAACAAGAAAATCATGCACTAAAACTACAACATGAATGAACCTTGAAGACATTATGCTAAGTAAAAGTGAAAGAAGCCAGTCACCAAAGAACACTGCATGATTCCACTTACATGAGTTGTCTAAAGTAGTCCAACTCAAAGTAGAATAAAATAGTAGTTGTCAGAAACTGGGAGGAGGGGTAGAGGAGAGCTGTGAATCAGGAGGCATCCATTTTCAATTATGCAAGATAAATAATTACTAGAGATTTGTTGTACAACACTGGATTTACTCTTACTGATACTTTATTGTAGTTTTAAGAATTGTTTAAGAGGGTAGATTTCCTGTTGTGTTAATCCCATAATAAAGTAATTTTAGAAAAGGACTTAGTAAATGCATGTTCAAATAATAAAGACAAATTACTTTGAAAAACAACATTAATTAAATTGCCATTGTTAAAAATAAGAAAGTATTCTTAAAAATAAATGGTATTTCAACCTCATTTTCCTGAGCAGGAATGTAAAAAGGGAGAGAAACAGTATTATATACATATTTTGTTATTTCTTGCCTCTGAAAACTGATAATTTTTTGAAAAATAAAAAGTAAAACTAAATTCTCAAACTACCTAGTAGTTGATAGAAAAAAAATTCTAACTTATTGTTCAAATGATGGGAAATTATTCTAACCAAGTATACACAGAACATATGCACATGTAATTTATAGGAAAGGTTAATTGTATTGCTCTGTTAGCATGGCCTACTTGAGTGCTGAAACGTAGGAGCATAAAAGATTTTTTAAGTACACAGTGAGAAAGCAGATTCCCCCCTAGGGTTATTCCTAAAGCTTTTGTGTTCAGTCAAGCAATAAGAGATGTTACAAATCTCTACAGTGATTGTTCTCAGCATCCCTGAAGTTTAATCCCTAAAGATCGTGAAACAAAAACTCAGTAATAAATGGATTTCTGATGCTACCATCTAAACAAAAAAGGAACATTACTGGTTGTTCTCTTCTTAAAAAATATGAAGCACCTGTAACCTAAGCATATTGTGATAATGACTGAGATCACCGACATCTTATTCTTTCCTAAACAATTATGAAGATTTTACTCTGTTCGAGAGACTTTTATTTCTAATCATATTATTAAATGAAAATTATTTTATAAAAATGTGGAATATTGAAGTGAATGTAATTTGCAATAGTCTGTATTATATAGCTGCTACTAAAATTTGAACATATCATTATTGCTACTGATACTATACTTGACTTCATTTAAAAGCTTATATTGATATTTCTTACATGTTACTTTTATCTTGCTTACTGATTTCCCAAATCAATTCTGGCAAATGACACATAATCAAAAACTTTGGTGCTGAAACTGAAGCCGTATGAATTTAATGTAAATACTTACAGGCAGGAAGGAATGTAAGTTTTTCCTTTCAGGGACTATGGATCTTATTTATTATAATGATTCTTAAGTTACCAATCTTGAATAAAAGGGTTTAAATGAGCTATTAGAGCATGGTATTCTCATAATCATAAATTAAGAATCACAAATTTCAATAATACTGAAGTTCCTTTTTGTGTGTATGAAGTCTTCATCCAAAAACACTTTCAGGAAATAAGTGAATTCATTTATTTTTAGGATATGAAACATCTGCTTACAAATTATTCCTATAGTAACCTTTAATTTTCTCTTTTCTAAAGATTAAAAACAAACTATTAAATTGATTACAGAAAACCTGTTTGTTTTTAGTGATTCTCTAGTAGTCATATTAAGGTCACATAAAACATTCAAAATATATGTATATGGTCAGTCTTCTTAATCTTACTCATCTAGTGTATGTTTTATGTTTTCATATTGAAGTTGCAGTTGTCATTTCCCTAATTACAGAGTATTTTTTTCCTTCCTTTTTTTTTTTTTTTGCCTTT
>PVIJ01010044.1:0-62750 GCA_004024925.1 Scalopus aquaticus | reverse complement strand
ATCAAAATAAAAAGCTTCTGTACAGCAAAAGAGACATTAACCAAAACTAACAGACACCCTACCAACTGGGAAAAGATTTTTGCACACAATACATCTGATAAAGGACTGATAACAAAAATTTACAAGGAACTCACACAACTCAACAAAAACAAAGCCAACAACCCAGTAAAAAAATGGGCAGAAGAGCTCAAAAGGCACTTCTCCAAAGAAGAAAAGCAAATGGCCAACAGATATATGAAAAAATGCTCAACATCACTTATAATCAAGGAAATGCAAATCAAAGCCACTATGAGATACCACCTCACACCTGAGAGGATGGCACACATTAAAAATACAGGCAACAACAAATGCTGGAAAGGATGTGGAGAAAAAGGAACTCTTCTACACTGCTGGTGGGAATGTGAACTGGTCCAACCACTATGGAAAGCTGTTGTGGTGATTCCTCAAATTGCTAAACATGGAGCTCCCATACGACCCAGCAATACCACTTTTGGGAATTTACCCAAAGGACACAAAAACACTAAGCCGAAAGGATACATGCACCCGTATGTTCATTGCAGCACTATTCACAATAGCAAAGGTATGGAAGCAACCCAGATGTCCAAAAATAGATGATTGGATCCAGAAGATGTGGTGCATATACACAATGGAGTACTATTCAGCATGGAAAGAAGATAAACACATGCAATTTGCAGTGACATGGATGGAATTAGAGGGAATCATACTCGGTGAAATAAGCCAGAAAGAAAAAGAAAAATATCGAATGGTTTCACTTATAACAAGACTATAGGTTGGCCGGGTGGGAGAGAGACACTCAGCGGTGGGGGGTGGGGCGGGTGGGGGGAGGGGAGGATAAGGGCACAAAATGGAAGAGAGGAGAATACAGGGGACCATGGAGATGGATCACGGGTGAATTGGTGGTGGGCTGCCCAAGGGGAATACAAAATGTAAAAGACATAAATAACAATAAAAAAAAATACAGATTTTATTCACATCATTTAAAGTATCAAATGTTAAAGAATTTTTTTTTGAAAAATAGGAACCCCTGCCCTCTTTTGTTCCTGTTCTTCAGCTGATTTTTGTAAAGAGTTATTTTTTCATGCATACAAGCTGAGGTACAAGGAACTAGGAACTAGAGACAGAGTGGAGAGTAGAACAGGCAGATCGACAGAAATACACTGCTGAGGGGAGCAGCGGGCGATGCTGGAGAGGTCTGCCGCGCCATGTGGGAATCTCCCCAGTCGGGCGTCGAACTCTGGTCGCCACTGCTGACAGCTCCACAGCGCAGTGCTTAACGGCTGCACCACCAGGGAGGCCCTGATTTTTTTTTTTAATATGTATTTACATCTGCAGCTCTGGACACCATGCAGATATGCCACTTGGTTTGTTGTTTTTTGTTTAAGCATTATCTGTTGACTTTCATAATGGTGATAGGATTTAGCTCTTTCTACACTTAGCTTTCTCACTCCCATCCCCACACACATATTTTGCTTTCTTATTATTATCTCTTATAGGTACATTAAAGTTTTTGTCAGACTAATATTTAGAGTGTGTATTGTCATGACTATACATATGTTATTTACAGCCAAGCCATGTAGCGTCCAAATGTGACTTTTTCGGTGCCTCCCTGGTTTAAGTCTCAGTGCTATCACTGCCGCTTTCTAATGTCGATCCTGGCCAGGGAGCTAATACACATATGGTGCAGCAGACCTCTCCTGTCTCGTCCACTTCTCCCCTCAGCAGTGTATTTCAGTAAATCTCTCTATTCTGCTCCCCCACTCTCTGGTGAATCCTCTTACCCACTGCACCTCTGGCCTACACTCCAGTTCTTCTTTTCTGCGTATCAGTTGTTTTCTTTTGATTTCTTTTTTGTATGTATTTTTCATCAGTTTAACCCTTACCTCCACTGAAAACTATGATCTTACACAGTTTCATCTTCTTGAAGGATGATCTCTTCTGAGGTCTTCTGGATGTTTACCTTTGATATCTTGTAAATACCCTTAACTGTGATGCTTTGCCTTTATTCTGTGTAAGATCTGGGCTATCATGTTTTCCTTTTTTCTTGGTGTATTCTGCTGTTATGTTAGATGGTATTGTTTTAGACAATGCTACTCTGGAAAATGTTTGTATTTCACTACATTTCATACTAGAGCTATACTTTGGGTAAAGATTTATAGTTTAGGAAAAATTTTCATTCATAAATTTAAAAGAATTGATCATTTTTCCTTCTAGTGTATACTGAAAAATGTAGACATTTTCATTCGTGGTCTTCGGAATGTGACCTATTTGTTGTTTGCTTTCCCTCTCTGGATGCTTGCATAATCTCCACAATTTCTGTGGAGAATTTCAGCCCTACTTTTTTTTTTTTCATGTTTTCAATCTCCATTTTTACTGCTAAACATACACTTTTGTATTTTTTTTCTATAAAATTCTAAACTTATTATCTCTGCTGTCCTCCTTGTCAAGACAGATACACCTTAACTTCCCTCTGAACTCCTGGAGGAAGTACATTTTTTTGTTATCTCCAGTTTTAAATTCAGCTTGTTGATTGTGTCGTTTTCATGGATTTCTGTGAATGTTGCAGACAAAGCACAAGAGATTTTCCAGGACTGACTTTATCCCTGTTCTCCTGGAATAGGTCTGAAGCATGATCTTCTGACACCTCAGTGGTACCACTGTAGTGGACTCCCAGACAAGGTTCTTTGGTCTTGAATGCTCTCTGTTTGTAGGCAGTACTGTTCACCTTCAGCCTGAGTTACCTTGGTTTCCTTAAGCCTCCCGTTCTTTTCCCTTTAGGGCCTCAGACACCTTGGTGACCCACTTCTTGGCCTTGCGGCTGCTTCATTGCTCTGTGCCCCTCTGGCCATGGTGATGGTGACTGTGAGGCTTAGATGAGAGACCTAAGTGGGCTAGATTTCTTTTGAGTCAGCTGACCAGCCTCCCCACATCTGTCCTTGTGATGGTGTCCTGCCTATGGTTCTCCCCTATCATTAATTTTCACAGTAGTCCTGTGAGGTAAATATATGAATAAGGATATAGGCCTAGAATGTAAGTTTCTCATGGTCACTTATTTCTGTTTATCTCTGTCTTTTTTTTTTTTTTTAAAGATTTATTTCTTCATGCATACAAGTGCTGGGATATAGTCCAGAGGTGTGGGGTGGTAAGAGGATTCACCAGACAGAGCGGGGAGCAGAACAGGCAGATCAACGGAAATACACTGCTGAGGGGAGCAGTGGGCGAGACAGGAGAGGTCTGCTGCGCCATGTGGGAAGCTCCCTGGCTGGGTATCGAACTCATGGTGCAGTGGCTCTGGATAGCTTCATCGTGCTGCGACATAACCCATTGCGCCACCAAGGAGGCCCTGTTTATCTCTGTCTTAACCTCATATTTTTACTCTATCCTGATTGATAATAAAATCATACCATCATACTCTTGTATTTATTAAAATAGGGCACTGAGTCTTTTTACAGCTTCCTCTTATAACCCTTAATGTTTCTTATCTTAGTTCCCAGGGCCATTTCTGCACAGTTTACAAGTACTTCACTGAGCAACCATTTTCAAATCTTGTCATCAAATCCTATGCTCCTGTTCCAAGTGGCATGTTTTCTTATGAACGTATTAAAACTTTTTATAGATTCTAGCTCTTAAGTATCTTCATCTGTGAAAGGTAATGATATACTTTTGTGTATATAGGATTAGGGTTAGTGATTGGCATTAATGTTTTGCTGTGCTGAGAAAATTAGAAGTATATTTGCCTGGTAGGACTTGTTGAGCAGTCCTTGCTGTTGAGAATTAGTCAGGCAATTAAGATGCTTTTACATCTAGTTCAGAATCTATTGTTATTTGTTGCAGTTTTATTTCTAGACCACATATTCAAGTGCTAAATGGCCAAACACAGTGGTATAAGTTTTAATAGTGTATGAATTGTAGATATCAAAAAAACTCAGTCAATATTTTTAAGCAAATTTTGAATAATTAATATAGTAGTAACTAGTGTTTTTCATAGGTCTGATGTTATGATTTACGAAGGTTGTTTATGGAATCCTCACAACAGCCCTCCAAGGTGGTGATATTGACATTTTATAGATTGAAAAAGATAAAAGGAAGTAAGACATTTATATTAGATAGTCTAATATATTAGATTGTAATTTGACAGGTGGCTTTCAAACAGGTGTATCGATCTCAAAACTTTTGCTTTTCTCATAATTCCATCTGATTTTTGTGATATTTGAATTTTGGCCACATGGAAAGTCAATGAACTTTAAGATGCTGAAGAGAGGGCCTCCCTGGTGGCACAGTGGGTTGGGATGCATCACTGTGAAGCTATTCAGAGCCACTGCGGCACGAGTTCAATGCCTGGCCAGGGAGCTTCCCACATGGCGCAGCAGACCTCGCCTGTCTCTCCGTCTGCTCCCTTCAGTGGTGTATTTCAGTCAGTCTGCCTGTTCTGCTCCCCACTCTGTCTCTGGTGAATCCTTTCACCACCCCCCACCTCTGGCCTACACCCCAGCTTGTATGCATAAATAAAGAAATCTTAAAAAAAAAGATGCTGAAGAGAAAAAAATCTAAAGGGTTCAATTATGCCTGTGTGTACACTGTAGAGAATTACAAAAACTATATTTAAATGTACTGATTTCTTGTTTTTTTGTTTTGTTTTCAGGTAATACATGCATAATATTTTTCTTTAAAAAGAAATGAGTGTAACTAGTATTGCATTAAGAGTTGAGACTTGGCTTTTAGCTACATGGCATGTTAAAGTACCTCTAACTTGGCTGGAAGCTTGTATTAACTGGATCCAAGAAGAAAATGATAATATTAATTTGAATCAGGCACAAATGAATAAACAAGTGTTTGAGCAGTGGCTTCTTACTGATCTAAGAGATTTGGAGTATCCTCTTTTACCTGATGGCATTTTGGAAGTTCCAAAAGGAGAACTGAATGGTTTTTTTGCGCTGCAGATTAATTCACTGGTAGATGTAAGTCAACCTGCATATTCCCAGATACAAAAGTTGAGAGGAAAGAATACAACGAATGACCTAATTACAGCTGATGCACAAGTAACCTTAAAACCTTGGGAAGCAAAACCTTCACGAATGTTGATGTTACAGCTAACTGATGGAATTGTACAGATGCAGGGAATGGAGTATCAGTCTATTCCAGCTCTTCATTGTAATCTTCCTCCAGGTACAAAAATTTTGATTTATGGAAATATTTCTTTCCGACTTGGTGTTCTCTTACTTAAACCAGAAAATGTGAAGGTATTGGGAGGAGAAGTGGATGCTCTTTTAGAGGAATATACCCAGGAAAAAATACTTGCAAGATTAATTGGGGAATCTGATCCTGTAGTTTCAGTCATACCAAGTATTTCTAACCAGAGCATCCCTAGAAATGCAGATGTTCTGGATCCTGCATTAGGACCTTCTGATGAAGAACTCTTGGCAAGTCTTGAAGAAAATGATGAGCTTGCAGCAAATAATGATGCCTGCTTGGAAAGATGTCTCAGCATAGGTATGAATACAGTTCCCCCCATCCAGTCAGGTGGTGAACGAGGATTTGTTATTTCTCCAAGACCAAAGCAGAAACTACCAAATCAATGTATGCATTTCACTGATGGGGAATTAGATGACTTTTCATTGGAGGAAGCCTTGCTTTTAGAAGAAACTGTTCAGAAAGAACAGATGGAGACCAAAGAATTGCAGCCTTTGACTTTAAACAGAAACACAGATGCAAATATAGAGCGATTTTCATGTAAACCTAATACTCTGAATGATTTTTCTTTGTCTTGCAAAAATGGAAGTGATAATTGGAAGGAGAAAAGATTATCTGAACAAAGGGCTCGTGAAGACAACTCGCTTAGTTGTCCAACTGCTGGAGACCAAAACACTCTTTTTTCTTGCCATGATGTACCTCCATCTTATGATTTTATAAACAAAGATAAAAACTCAGAGACAGATAATAAAATAAAACAAACCATCAGCAATTCAGGTGGACATTCCTTAAATAATGAAAGAGTAAATAGAGAGTTGATCAATTTTGTCCCAAAAAGGAGTTTACAAGATTCTTATGAAAATGATCCCAATTTACAGACTTGTTCTTTAACGTTGTCAGAGAATAGCACCAATCATTCTATCACTATGGATTTGTATTCTCCACCTTTTATATATTTGTCTGTTTTATTGGCTAGCAAGCCAAAGGAAGTTACAACAGTGAAAGTCAAAGCTTTTATTGTAACCTTAACTGGAAATCTCTCAAGTTCTGGTGGCATTTGGAGTATAGCAGCAAAAATTTCTGATGGTACTGCATATCTAGATGTAGATTTTGTAGATGAAATACTTACTAGTCTGATAGGGTTTTCAGTATCAGAAATGAAACAGTTAAAAAAGAATCCTCTTCAATACCAGAAATTTCTGGAGGGCTTGCAGAAGTGTCAGAGAGATCTAATAGATTTGTGCTGTCTAATGACTGTTTCATTCAATCCCTCGTCTAAAGCAGTGGTATTGGCATTACAGAATGTGAATATGGAACACCTTGAGAATCTGAAGAAGCGATTGAATAAATAGTTTACAAAAATAGTGTAAGAAAACAAAATAGGCAACATTTAGAACTAAATTTATCATTTTATTTTTGAAATTGTTTTTGTAAACAGGAACAGGGAAGTTTTATAACTCTTAGTTTAGTGTAAAAAGTTTACTCACGTTTGTGTATTTAGATCTTTTAAAATAAATTAACTTTTATAGTACCTGTTATGTAAAAGAATTTGATGATCTGTTGTTACTGAGACATTTGTTCACCACTTGTCATTCACATTAAATAATTGCTGAAGCATTGTATTGGTGTTTACTGATGGGTCATATAGTGAGTCATTGTTGAAATGTTAATAATTATTGGTATATTCAGATGCAGATTGCTTTGCTCGTTTTTATTTTGCTGATTGTAAATGTTTGCCTAATATACTTAAGGCAGATAGTCTAGTACCTAGATACCATTTCACGATTGTATTGAATGGTTAAAAGCCTTGTTTTCAAGGATAATTTATTTTAAATGGCATATTGAAAACCATAAAACTCTAGTAATTATTTTGGGGGTTAAAATAAGGTACTCCACTATGTCTTTAGGTATTATTATCCCCTTTCTGAACTACTTGTAAACCTACCTAGTTTTGTTGGAAGTGCTGTTTTTATTATTTATTTTTAAAAAGATTTATTTATGCATACAAGAACTGGGGTGTAGGTGAGAGGTATGTGTTTGAGGGGAGAGGATTCACCAGAGACAGTGGGGAGCTGAAAAGGTGGATTGACTGAAATAACACTGCTGAGGGGAGCAGCGGGCGAGACAGGAGAGATCTGCTGCGCCATGTGGGTTAGCTCCCTGGCTAGGGCTTGAACTAAGAGGTGATAGCATGAGAGTGCTGAGACTTAACCCCTACGCCACCGGGGAGGCCCCCACAAGTAAAATATATTTAGAGGAAATCACACCTATGCAAATATTACCAATAATACTGAAAAGTTAAAAAAAGGGTGTAGAGCAGTGAGAAAAACGTCACATCACTTTCAAAATATGAAAAAGAGTGGCACAATAAAGCAGTGGAAGTCAGGAGGTAATGGAATCTTCAAAGTGATAGGAAAGAAAATAACTATGTCATAATGAGATGATACTCCCTACCCACTAGGGTACTATAATTAGGAAAATAGACAATGGCAGTTGGTGAGGATGTGGAGAAATTGGAACCCTCATGTTGCTGATGTGATTGTAAAATTGTACAGTCACTTTGGGAATTAATTCTCAAGAAGTTACCTTATGATTCAGTAGTTCTTTTCTTACCCAAGAGAATTGAGAGCGTATGCTTACTTAAAAACTTGTTCATGAACATTCATAGCAGAATTTATTCACAATAACCAAAAACCAGAAACAACCTAAAAATCCATTAATTGATAAATGGACAAAATGTGGGACATACATACAATGGAATATTATTCATCCATAAAAAGGAATGAAGTACATGCACACTGCATGAATCTTGAAACATTCTAAACTGAAAGGTGAAATATGCCCACGTAGTGTTTGGCCCTTATGTGAAATAACCAGCTTAGTTAAATCTATGGCAACAGGAATTGGTCTTTACCAGGGACTATAGTTACTGCTAATGGGTTTGTGGTTTCTTTTGGGGATGATTTAAATTTTCAGGAATTGATTGTGGTAATGGTTGCACAGCTTTATTAGTATACTAAGAACTACTCAATTGCACACTTTAAAAGGATGAACTTTGGGCCTCCCTGGTGGCGCAGCGGTTAAGCGCTGCGCTGTGGAGCTGTCGACAGTGGTGACGTGAGTTCGACGCCCGGCCAGGGAGATTCCCACATGGCAGGCAGATCTCTCCTGCCCCGCCCGCTGCTCACCTCAGCAGTGTGTTTCTGACTATCTATCTGTGCTCCCCACTCTGTCTCTGGTGAACCCTCTCACCGCCCCTTGCCTCTGGCCTGTACCCTAGCTTGTATGCATAAATAAATAAATCTTAAATAAATAAATAAATAAATAAATAAATAAAAGGATGAACTTTGCGGTGTATAAAACACAAAAATAAATCCATTATTTAAGTTTCCCACATTTCTAGGCCTACTCTAGAATCACCACTGAATTCTTTGAAATACTAAGAAGAATGTCACTACATAAATTCTTACAAAGATTAAAAGAATTCTAGATCAATCTCATGAATAGAATTATAAAATATGAATTCATCCTACAATATTGGCAACTTAAATTTGAAAATAAAAATATATCATGACATGGGTTTATTTCAAGGAGAGTTTAATCATATAAGTCATATTAAAACAAAACTAAGATCATTCCAATACACACAAAAGATAAAATTTATCTATAAAAAGAACCTTGTCAAATAGGGGGAGATTTTTACTCCAATAAAGAGTATCTACATAAAACCTACAGCAGACATCACACTTGAAATTGATAAGATCAGGGTGCCAGGCAATGAAAAACAAAAACAAAAACAAGCGTTAGGAAGAAATGAACCTCATTTGCTTATATAGAAACTCCCAAATCTCTGGCAAGGTTGCTGTATATGGGATAATATAAAAAAAAAAAAACTCAGTTGTTTTTTTATATACCAGCAACAAAATGAAAATGAAGTTATTTACAATTGTATAAGAACAGATGCCACTTTTGTTTATTTTTATTTGAATATATTTGACATAAATTTAAGGTGTACAACATGTTAATTTGATATGTTTAGTAATATAATTCCCAGTGTAGGCACCTATGTCACATTAGGTAATTGTCCTTTTTAAAGAGTAGTTGGAATAATTTAGTTCTAAGCTTTTAGTGAGTTTGATGATTATGATTCAATATTGTCTGGTGAAGTCACCTCACACATGAGAATGGCTATTTCCCAAATGATGATAAATGACAAATTTGGGAGAGAAGGTGAAGAGCAGATAACCTTTGTATTTTGTTGGTAGGAAAGTAAATTGGTGCAGCCACTATGGGAAGCAGTAGAGATTCTTTAGAAAATTAGAAATTTCTTTTGAGGCAGTTAATCCCACTTCTGGGTATATACCAGTAGAATGCAAACTTGAAGCCATATGTGCATCCTCAGTGGCCACTGACATGCCCAGTGCTCACTGACAGAAGAGAGTGGTATATATACATAGTAGAATATTCAGTGATAAAAAAGGTGAAATCCTGCCATTTACAACAACATGAAAGGACCTAGAGGACATTATGCTTAGTGAGATAAATTGGATGGAGAAAGATGAATGCCGTGTGATTTTTACTCATATATAGAAAAACAAATGGATCAACTAAATAAAAATAAACTTTTTAGATTCTTAAGGCCCATAAGTGGTTACTGGAAGAGAAAGGGAGTGGGGGTGAATAAATTGGGTTAAAGGGGTCAATTGTGTAGTGAGGAATAGAATTGGGCTTTAATTCATGAACTTAATGTAGTATATACAGATAAATGACGCATCTGAAACATGTTAACAATGCAATGTTTCAACTAAAAAATTTTTAAAAATGTTTGTTACATTTTCTCCTTAAAGTATTTTATGGTGATTGTAAAAAAATTGATATGGAAGTGCAAGCTTTATATCACTATATCACCCCAAATAGTTTAGTTTAATATTTATAACTATTTCCTACAGTTGTAAATGTACATAATCAGAATGGTACCATCAAAACCAGGAAATAAAATTGTTAAATTACTACTACCTAACTCAGACTTTATTCCACTTTTGCCAGGTGTTTGGGTAATTTTTTTTTTAATCCAGCAAAAGGATTCTTCCCTAGTCAAGCTTCAAATAAAACACAAACCCTGGCCAGCACCTTGATTGTTGCCTTATGAACCTAAGCATAGGATACCCTCCCTTAATTTGGGTCTGACTTCTTACCCCCAGAAACTTTGGGGTTATATATTTTTTGATACAATTTGTGTTAATTGTTACATAGCAGTAGGAAATGAATATGCTCCCCTTTCCACCTGAATTCAATTAGGTTATTCCTCTCTCATCCCCTCTTGCTCTGGGGTGTTAGCAGCTTCCTGTCATTGGTCATCCCTCGGTTGCCCTGGAATTCCCTCTGAGGCTTCTGGGTATTTTTAACTCCTGTGTAGTTGCTTCTCTGCATTAAATCTTTATCTGTCATGAAGTTCTGCTTTCTTGACCATCTCTGACTAATGTGGTCAAGAATAGATAGCTTGTCTGACAATTAAAGATTTTTAAAGGGAAGAGGTGAAGGAAGAATAGCCACTAAATAAATTATGTGTATTTGCTGGTGGTTTGATAAAAAACAATGTTCTTTATTGCCTCTTGAACATATCTCCAAAACACTTCTCTCCACTAACAAAGGAACCATCATCTCTTGATCGAAGGTGATAACATTTTCTAATATTTTCTGTTCTACTGGCCCGTTGCCATTGTTTATCACCCAGCATGTTAGTACCAAGTAGCACTGAAGTAGTGGGAGAGATAGACATAGAATTTTAAATATTCTGTGTTGGATATGCTTCAGCAGTTAATTTTGAGTTGTTGATATAAGCCTGACTTCTGGGCCTCCCTGGTGGCACAGCGGTTAAGTGCTGCACTGTGGAGCTGTCGGCAGCAGCGACGTGAGTTCGATGCCCAGCCAGGGAGATTCCCACATGGCGTGGCAGACCTCTCCTGCCTCGCCCGCTGCTCCCCTCAGCAGTGTATTTCCGTCCATTTGCCTGTTCTGCTCCCTGCTCTGTCTCTGGTGAACCCTCTCGCCCCCGCCCCCCACACCTCTGGCCTGTACCCCAGCTTGTATGTATGAATAAATAAATCTTTAAAAAAAAAAACAAAACTGACTTCTGTGTTATATAAGTTCATCTGCCTCTGGTTTACAGTAGCTCCCCTGCTTGGGAAATCCACTTCATAGCATAATGAGACTGTGGTCCAAGGTAACTGCATGTAAGTGGGGGTGAGGAAAATTGCACTTCCCCTCCACAAGGTATATCTATAACAATCTGTCAGGAAAGAATTTGCATATATGTCGACAGAAGTTGATTTGCACTGCTATCAGCTATCTACAACTTAGAATTGCAAAATCTCCATAGGATCAGACCAGATAACCAAGAGGGGTTCTCTCAAAATAAGACAGTTTTCTATTTCAGTACAGAATTTCTCCTATATCTTTAATTTGCCTTTAAGTCCTTACCCTTCTTGGGCATTAGAAGACTCAGTCACAAATAACTGGGTTCCCATTTCTCAAATTCATACGAATTTTCCAGAATTTTAGAAAGTGAAGAACTTTTGGTGAGGCCTCCCCCCCTTGCCATTGCCCATTCCCTAGTCCACACTTTTTTTTTTAAATATTTTATTTATTTACTTTTGTTATTCATATCTTTTACATTATTGTGTGTTTCCCATAGGTTACCCATCACCTGTTCACCCATGAAGCCATCACCATAGTCCCTTTTGCTCCCCTCTTCCCCCCTCTTGAGCCATTGCCCTCCCCTCCTCCCCTGCTGAATGTCTCATTCTTATTTGGCTCCCCTATATTCCTGTTATAAGTGAAACCATTCGATATTTTTCTCTTTCTTCCTGGCTTATTTCACTGATCATGTTCCCTTCTAGTTCCATCCATGTTGCTGTGAATTGCATGTGTTTATCTTTTTTGAATGCTGAATAGTATTCCATTGTGTATATGTACCACATCTTGATCTAGTCATCTATTTTTGGGCATCTCGGTTGCTTCCATACCTTAGCCATTGTAAACATTGCTGCAATAAACATGCGAGTGCATGTATCCTTTTGGATTAGTGTTTTCGTGTCCTTTGGGTAGATTCCCAGGAGTGGTATTGCTGGGTCATATGGATGCTCCATTTCTAGCAGTCTGAGGAAACACCACACAGCTTTCCATAGTGGTTGGACCAATTTGCATTCCCACCAGCGGTGTAGGAGAGTTCTTTTTTCTCTACATCCTCGCCAACATTTGTTGTTGCCTGTTTTTTTTAATGTGCACCATTCTCACTGGCGTAAGGTGGTATCTCATTGTGGTTTTGATTTGCATTTCCCTGATTATAAGTGATGTGAACATTTTTTCATATACCTGTTGGCCATTTGCTTTTCTTCTTCGGAGAAGTGTCTTTTTAGCTCTTCTGCCCATTTTTTGACTGGATTGTTGACTTTGTTTTTGTTGAATTGTGTGAGCTCTTTGTAGATTTTTGTAATCAGTCCTTTATCGGTTGTATTGTGTGCAAAGATCTTCTTCCAATTAGTAGGGTGTCTGTTTTGGTTATTGTCTCTTTTGCTGTACAGAAGCTTTTTAGTTTGATGTAGTCCCAGCTGTTTTATCTTTTCTTTTATTTCCTTTGCTATGAGGGAAGTGTTTTTAAAGATTTTGCTGTGATGTATGTCATGTAGAGTTTTGCCTATATTTTCTTCTATAAATTTTATAGCTTGAGGTCTTCTAGTCCACACTTTTTATAGTTACTGTGTATTATGTGTGGTACGACCACATTTGCCAAAGATAGAAGCTGCAACAATAGCCTAGGGAGTATAAATAGTGCGGGAAGATGAGGGATAATGTAGTTTTTGTTGTTCTTTAGACAGCCTAGGTAAAAAAAAATTTGTGAGCTGTCCCAATTATGAGTTGTCCAAGCCTTGATTGAGCAGGTGAACTATATCATGGACTGGCAAACCCTGTCCAAACAGTTTGAGCCACCATGCTTACAATAAGGTGCCATGCTAGACAAAAAGCATTTGATCCTGACTTAAGATTATCTCACAAATTTCAGGAGGGAGAAGGCCAAGATCTGCACAATTGGCATATGATCCATCTGTGCATGCCTGGGTATAGCTCAGCCCAGAACAAACTATGATCTGCTCTCCTCTGCCCAGCCCTGTGGACCTACCCTTTAAATACCTCCTCCTAACTCCCAGGCCAAATTCTCCTTTCCAGTACTGTTTTCCTCTTACACAGGCTCTAATAAAGCCTTGCTTCATTCACCCTATACCTTGTGGTCTCTGGTGAATTCTTTTCCCAGAACTTTTGGGTCAGGACTTGTAACTTTCTCATCAGAATTTGCGAAGACTTAATTCTTTTCGGCTTTCCCACAGATTGACCACAAGTTGTTTGACTCCCTCTACTTCTGGTTTCTTTAGGTTTTTGAGACCTAGTATCAAGTACAAATTTCCCAGGTGCAACAAAGAACCATTCCTCTTTTGAAACCTGTCTCACTGTAGGAGCTGAGGCCCCCAAAACATCCCTGAAGCAAATGTCACAAAATATTTTGCCTATTCTGTTTTTACAATGGTTTGAGTTCTTATGTCCAAGTCTTTAATCCACTTTGAGTTAATATTTGTGTGTGTGTGTGTGTGTGTGTGTGTGTGTGTGTGTGTTATGAGATTGTGGTCTATTTTCATTATCTTGGATATGACAGTCCAGTTTTCCCAACACCACTGTTTAAGTGACTTTCCTTTCTCCATTGTATACTCTGGCTCTTTGTTGTAGATTAACTGTCCATGTAAGTATGGGTTTATTTTTGATATACAAACTGAGTCTATTTTTAGTCTAGCACCATACTCTTTTGATAACCATAGTCTGGTTGATTAGTTTGAAGCCTGGCAGTGTGATACCTCCATTATCATTTCTGTCAGAATTGCTTTGGCTGTTTGGGATATGGAGGAGATCATCCATAGGGAATAAGAAGATAGAATAGAAGTGTGTTTTACATTTATAGAACAGTTTTATAAACTTTATAATTAGAAAGGAATGTGGAAGGGTTTTGTTAATTTGCTAAAACAGGTTGTTGGCAGCATCATGATGTAATGGAAAGAACTTTGGAGCCGGGGAGACTGAGTTTGAGTCCTGATTTTGTTCCTTTTTAACAGTTTTCTAAACTGATCTCTCTCAATTTATTCATAGTAAGATAGGGACAACAGCACATATTTAGGTAGTTATGTAGTGATAGGACAAGTCAGTTAATTTCAGTTCCAACTTTTATTCATCTCCTATTGTGTGCCAGATACTCCATTATATATCCTTAAGGTGTTTGAAGTCTAGAAGGGAATTAATTTCCCTTTCATTCTCTTTTAGGATCAAAAAAAAAATCAACTTCTATGTAATTGTGAGAGGGCTTGCTAACTAGTTTCCTGTCTGTGTGCTTTTACATCTTAGGTCAGATCTTGCTGGGAGGTGTTATTTTGGTCTGCCTAGTCTTAGCTACTAATGCAGACTGAGCCACTTCTCCAAGAGAGTGTGCTGCTATTCTGACCCCTTGCCCTCTGGCAGTGGACTTGGCAGAACTCTTTGAGGCTTCCAATCATGAGGCATGTATGGTTTAGTATACTGACCCCTTCAATGGTGACTCAGACTGTCTCATTCTTATCTCTGTAATAAGCTCCATGAGTATTTTTTAAAAAATCTTCTTGTGTTGTTAGTAGTTGAATATAGGGTTGTTTAGCTTTCAAATAGCCTTTCCAAGGCAAATGGTCCCAGACTTGGGACCTGAGAAGCACTGTTCACAATCATGAGCAGTAATAATATTCAACTGTAATCTCCATTTAGAGTAAATAAATACAGATATGAGTCCTTGATTTAGGAGATTGGAATTAATTGTTATGATTGGATTTGGTGGCGAGAATAGAGGAACATTAAATTAAATTTTAACAGAAGTGCTTTGGCAAATGTATTATCAATTAAAGCTTTAATATGTGTACTCTAGTTGCTTAAGTGATTGTAACATCATTTAAGTATTTAACAACAGTGAAATTGTTCCAGTGTCACTTCTGATTTATGATGAAGATCAGCATACCCAGAAAAGAATTGGGTTAATTGAAGTTCATCACTAAGGAAACAATGAAACATTCTGACCAATACCTGGATTGTATAATGAACATCTTTCTCTTCTTTAGTCCTTTCCCAATGCAGCAGAGAACATTAATAATCTTACATTGGATCAGCAATGATTAGGTTGTCTCCATTTCTAGGACCATGTAAAAAACAATCTTCCAAAGTTGGTGATAGGCAGTTCATAGATGCATCTTTTTCATATTAGTGATTTCTCAGTTGTCCCAGACAGACCAATATATCTTCAACAGGACTGATCTATTGCTCTGGTTGTCAGCCTTGCATGAGATTATCACAATATCAATGGCATCAGTAGAATGTTCCTGCTGATCTTTGTTAGGCCTTTGAAAAAAGATGGAAAACAAAATCAAAACAAAATGGCAAGTGCCAGGTATCTTCAATGATTAACAACTTTCTTTAGACAGTTGGTATTCTATAAAATATAAGCTTTGCTTGAATAGCTCCCTTCAAGTGAGATAATGCATGAAAGGCACTCAGTACAGGGCCAGTGTTTAAAAAGTAAACTCTGCCTGCCATTTTTATTATTTGGAATGAATGTCACCTATATCCTTCTCCACCTACTTGAATCCTCACGAGCATCTGCCCTGTTCCTCTGAAGGTAAATACCATTCATTCTTTCTGAGGCTGTGCTGTCCTGGTTTTGAAAGTATAGGACACAGCAACCCTGGAAGCTTACTCCAGATTCTGGGTAATTTAGCTAGGTCAGCACAGCCTTGAAAAATGGCAGCTGCCTGGAAGATTGAGATCACGTTCTGCACTAGCCTACACTGGGGAATTGCTCTGCATAACCAGTAACCTCCCCTAACAGTGAGGAGTGAAGAGCAACCCTGGAGCAGCCCACTTTACAATGTTCCTTTAATCAATCTCCTCATAAGCCAGAACTTAGATGCCTTACTAACAAGAGTCAGCTTTTGGATCATCAAAGGCATGCTGTAACAAAGAATCATTATTCAGGCCAGACTAGAGTTGCTGTATGTTTGGTTTTGTTTAACTCACCTTGTAGATATGGATGTTCTCTAACTTTTAACTTAACTCCTATCCACACAACAAGGACTCTGTTTACTGGAGCCCTGTAGTGAAAACTGCAGGCAAAACTGGCGATTTTCTCATTGCGTCAAAAGTTGCTGCCTGTGGGCAGCCCCTCCCTCGGACACCAACCAGGTTGAATGGTCCAATCAGGAGATATCTAGGGTGGGGGCCCTAGAAGGATGTGCTGGAGTTGTCCCTGCGACAGCCCGGGCTCATGCACTCTGTACCTGACTGCGGAAAAGAAGAAAGAAGGAAGAAGGCTTGGTGGCTGACTTCCATGGAAAAAAGCTGAAACGTTTTGCAGGTAACCGGGTGGTTGAAACTGCCTCCAGTCTTGTCGCTGCAATTGCCTGGGAAGAGCACTGGAGGCTGAGGCCTGATGCCTCAAAGAGCTGTTTTTGAATCGTGGGGCATCGCCTTTCCGTGTTGCTGCCTTTGCTGTTGTATGCTCCAGCATCTGGTACTAGTCGTATGAAGCCTTAGACTGTGGATATGGGCTGCTGCAGCATAATCTTCACAGCTGTGAGCTGAGCCCTGACCACTGACTCTGACTACCTCTGATACCAGGCCCTCTTTGACGGGATGGCGTCATCTTGGAGGAGCAGTCTTTTGTTTGGGACTTCCGGACGCCGTGGACCCTAGGGTGAGATAGCTGGCCACTTGTGGTCTTAGTAACTCTGTTTTTCCTGTTTGTTAAATAAACCTCAGTGTTGTTCCCTGAACCTGAGTGGTCTTGCAATTGTGCATGCTGGTGAAGAGTCCATAGACAATGACCTGTCCTCCATTGAGCACTGTCCTTGGATGGTATCTAGTACCCACATAGCCCTGCTTCAACTCCTTGTTTTAAATAATATCCTTTGTATTCTTGTGCTTCAGATCTGGCATTTCTAACAACCAAATGGATATTTCCTCTGGGATTTCTAGCTGTTAATCTGTTCCCAACTTCCTTATTGCTATTAATGCCATTACTGTTATTGAGAGATTGAATCTGTAGTGGTTAAGACTGAGGACTTGAGAGGCTGACTGCCTGGTTTCAAATCTCTGCTACTTGCACACACCTAGTAAGTACTATTTCCTAGGTGTGCACACTTGGATAAATTGTTTGACCTCTCAGTGCCTCAATTACCTCATCGGTGTAGTTGGGAAATAGTAGCACATCCCTCATCAGGGTGTAAACACTGAGTTAAATTGCCTTGACCAGAGCCTAGCAGATGATCAGTGTTTGTTTCAATTTGGTTGTATTAGGCTTCAAGTAAGAAAACAACGGTTAACAGTATTACAGGCAATAAATCCCTTCAATTATCTGCTATAACTGGAATTCTGGATATGGGCAGTTCCAGGTTTGATGCAGCAAGCACTTCACTGGTACCATAAAGATCCCATTTCTTTTTGTCTCTGCCCTTTGCTACCTTTTGTATGTTGGCTTTTCATTTTCATGGTTATCACATTATGGTCACCAGGCAATTGCAGCTGCAGACATCATATCCACATTCAAAGTAGGAAGGGAGAAGGTCAGGGCCAACATCAACTGTTCCTTTCATAAGGAAAGAAAAAACTTTCCTAAAAGCCTTCCAAAGGACTTCTTCCTACATCTGATTGCAAGATTAATTCATATGTCCACCCTTGTCTGTGAAAGAGACTAGGAAAGTGACTATCTAGTTTTCCAGCCTCTGTAGTGGGAGATGGGCAAGAAAGAAGAGGGTTGGACAAGGTAGTTGAGGTAGCCAGGCCACAGTGGCTGCTGCAGTGATGAATGCATTTTAGTTGTTATTTTCATTCCAGTTCCTTAAGTTAGAGATGTTGTTATTTTTTCATTCCCCTTCTTCTCTAGCACTCAGTCATCAGGTTTGGTGATTCTTCCTGCTCAGTGTTTTCCAGGCCTACCCCTTCCTTTTCTTTCACACTATTGCTCATGTTTCTAGTTTTTATGATCTCATGCATGGAAAAACGCAGCAGCTTATACTCTGTCCCCACACCCCCTTTCTCTAGTTTCTCTATGCTCTTTTCTGTCTTATACTTTACCAGTTGACCCTTCGCCAGACATTTGTTTCATGATGCTCTCTTGCTCCAAATTCCTCATTCTCTCTGGATTGTCTAAAATACTGATTCTTAAACTTCAGTATACATCAGAATCACCTTGTAAGTGTGTTAAAAAGCAAATGTCTCTTGAAAAGCAGGTGCTTTGGTGGGGGACATAATCTGAAGAGGTGTGAACCTATATTCCTAAATTGTATACAATGTTTTAAATCATTGTTACTTCAATAAAAATAATGCAATAAAAATCCTGTATTTAAAAGAGCAAAAAGAAAAGCAGGTGCTGAGGTTACAAATAATATGTCCTCAAGGCACTAACAGTATAATGAGAAACAGAAAAGAGAATGATAATTAAAGGCATTGTCATTTATTTTCTGTCCCCTTGACACATTCACTGTATTGTTTTACATAAAATCTATTATTAATCTTTTCAGGTATATGCAAGTCTGATCTCTTTAGTAGACAAGAATTCCTAGAAGGCAGATATTATATAAGGCCACTTTACCACTCATTAGTCACAAAACATTCAACAAAAGTTTGTTGAGTTGAAGTCATACAAAATATTCAGTAGTGTTTTATAAATGTTGGACAGATCCAACACAAACATGGGGAAAACTAAGAGACATAAGACTAGGTGAATAAATTCTCTATCAGATTATCTACACTGTTTGAAGCAATAAAACGCTCCTGGCTGAGATGTTGTAGCTACAATGTAATCATAGTACAATTAGATCTTGCATGACTTGAATGGAAAGGTATGGTGTAGATTTAACATGAATGCAAAATTTCAAGGAATCAAAGGGATTAGTAAGTAGTCATTCTATCATTAATTGGATTAGTTTAATATTAGGGGAGATAACATTCTTTACATAATTTTTTTTTCAAGGTACTCATGATGCTCATTGAAAATAATGCTGGTTTCGGTAGCAAAATATAATTCTCTGTGGTAGCAGAAGTGATCATTGGTTTGTTTAATCAGCCAATAGTTAACAAATACTGTTTTTCGTTAAGGTCTTTAATGATGAATAAAACTCAGTATCTGAAGGAAATTCCGTGCCTCATAAGAAAAAGAAGCATGCCAGCAAGTTCAATAAAAAAAATTCAGGTATGGTCACAGAGTACAGTGCTGAAAAGACAGCAGGACAGCAAGGTCTGTTCTGTTTGGAGGTGTGAGGACAGAATAGAGTTCTCATCTCTTTCACTGTCCACTGCCTTTTTCTTATCTTCTCTTAGAGTAATGCTAGAGTTTTTGTTTTTCTAAGGTTTGGTCTCACTGCCTCACCGGCTACTAAATTGCAAAATTAAATCCAAGGAGTTAATAATATCTTTGCTTCTTTGCACTGATTAGACTGGAAACAACCTCAGAAATCCTCAAATATGACCCAGCCTTTATAAACAAAACAGTCATTTGCACATTCTCTCTCTCTTGTTCCACCTATTTCTCACCTATCTCTTCCACTCCTCTCACCTGAGTATGAGGGACTAAGGTTGATCAACTATCCTTGTGTGCCCAGGAGGGGTGCCCTCGGGCATAGGACAGTGCCAGACAAACCAAGAAGAGTTGGTCACTCTTGGATGTAGTAGAAGGATTTGGAATTAAGGACCAGCCTTTGGTCTATGCTCTAGGGAATAATGGTGCTGTTAATACAGGAGCCAGGAGATACTAGTATTTGTGGGGAAAGACAACATTCATAGGGGCAGTAGTAATAGTGATAGCAGCTACCACTAATTGAATACTTGAATCAGTCACCATGCAAAGTGCTTATCATATCTTATGAATTTATTTCTTACAATAATCTTGTGAAGTATCTATTATTGGTTCCAATTTATAGATGATGAAGTGGAGGCTCAGAGATTTAGCCAACCACTTAAGATAATACAACTAGTGAGTAGCAGAACTGAGATTCAAATTCAAGTCAATCTGACTTCAAAATTTGTGTCCTGAAAGATTATTCCCTGAAAACTCACTAGCAAAATTATTTCATATTTCAAGGGTCAGCAAGGGGAGTCTTACCACCCATTTGTGATATTTGGTAACTGAGCAGAGATGGGTGCCATGAGCAGTTGCCTGAGTGCAGCCCCAGATGAGTCCCCTTCATAACTCCCTCCCCTCTCCAGCTGTGCGGACTGTTTAGCAGAATTTCTCAGAGCTTCTAGCCTTGCTTCATACATAGCCTTCGCCAAAGAGAATCCCAACAAAGCTAAGAGATGTCAGTTCTTCTACTTATATGGTATAAGCAGGGAAGAAGAGGTCCCAGAATATCTTGTCACAATCACTTGTAAACAAATGTTTTCATCAATAGCAGCAACAACTTTTACTATAAATGAGTATGGGGTATACAATTGTGTGGAAAGAGATAGCCAAAATTCAGGCCCAATGAAGTGGGCACATATCTCTAATAACACAAGAGCCTGGATAATGGGACTACAGGTTTTAAATGTATCAGCGACAATATTTATAGAAGCTCTTCATGTCAGAAAAAAAGATGCAATTGACAGGAATGCATTTGTAGAATTCTCTAGTCAATACTCTCCCTGGGGTCAACATGATTGCATTTTAAAATTTTATACCTGGAAGAATGTTAATTAGGTTTTATGAGTAGTAGTAGCAATATAGTGTGACTGAAGTATGAGGAGGCGCTATTGTAAATTTTGGCAGATAAAGGCTGGAGAGTTGGGGGATAGGTCTTTTCTAAAACTGAAATGGATTGTTACAATTAATTGTAGTAATAGCACTGTAAAGGAAGAAGGAGGGAGGATTACAAATTTTAATATCCTATGATATAGAGAAGTAGGTAACAGATTTTCACAATATCACATGTTCACATGATATATCTCATTATCAAATAGATTTTACATAAATGCTCAGAAGGACATTGTATGAAGATAGAGCAATAGAATATGGGAGGGGTACCCCTTCTAGGCAGATTTTTAAAGAATAAAATAAATGAAAGACCTTGTTTCCATAGTGAGCCTTTTTTTTTTTTTTGATGTGTGATTTTATAAGAAGATACGGACATGTTAGTCACATGTTCAGAAGAAGACAGCGTAACTCTTCTCTTGGAGGATGATATATCAATAGCACTTCTTCCCACCTCCTTCAAAGAGAAAGATGAGCTTTCAAAAAAAAAATCCTGCCCCATAGTTGTTACAGCATTTGAGGTGCTTTTATAGTTAATCATTTTTAATTCAATATATTAATTTTGATTATAAATGTTCCCATACACATTCCCACTGGTGGTGATATTCTGTGTTTACCTTCTCATTTGCACAGTTTCTTCTTCTCTTTTTTTTTTTTTTTTTTTTTTTGGTAATATATGCTGATAACTCATTAGGATACATGGCTGGAAATTTCTCATTATAAAGTAGAATAGCTGTTAAGCAACATTAAAATTTAATTAGAACTCTTTACTGCATTTCATTATGAGGTTATTTTGTAATTACTCAGCAAGTCCTGGTGTTTACTAATGCAGAAGTGACAGGCAGCACATAATACTGCTAAACTATTTGTTATATCAGTTGGAAAAGACAATTGGAAAACGGGACAGAAAAGTCATTGTTTAAAGAGTCCCAGGGAAAAACACAACCTCAGATCATAGTCCGTATTTTCTTTTAACAACTTTTTTCCATGTCCTTCTACCCCAGCATAGGTTAAGTAGTCTATACATGATGTTGCCAGTTGCAGTTTTACATTTTGCATGAAACCCTTTTCTTTCAAGAGCTGGCATGAAGTGAAGTTTATTAGATACAGTTCTAAATTGTTCTGGTACATTACATGTGGGTAAAAAATAAACCCTAAATAACTATCATAAATGGAGATCCCTAGGAAGCTGCATGCTTTTTAAATAATTATATTTTATTCCTCTTTAATTAGGACACAGATATTACGTTATGACCAGAGAACATAATGGTGTTAGAATGTTCATCAAATGTATCCCAACTCTTTATAAAATGACAAGGGTGTGTAGATTACAGTTTTCACATATGAGGAAGAATTTCTCTTTTCCTTTTAGAATTTTCCTTTATGCAGATCTCATAATCTTGTTAATTTGATTCCTTGTTTCCTTTCTTCATTATGCCCAAGATTGTTTCTATATACTCAAAGTTAATTGAGATAACTGTTTGATATTTGTATGAAAATTAGTTTTAACAAAGACATTCAGATAATCAGTTATTTTTCATTTGTGTGTGTGTGTGTTTATGTATTTGTCTCTGCCTGTCTGTGTATTTGGTTGGTGCTGGAGTTGTTCTGGTGGGGTTATTAAGGTGAGGGGATGAGATACATCTATAGAATGGGTAATTTTGACAAATCACACATCTCTCGGGCCTCCTTGATGGCACAGGGGTTAAAGTCTCAGAGCTATCAAGCTATCACCAGCTATTGTGGCAAGAGTTCTAGTTCAGTCCTGGCTAGGGAGCTGACCCAGACCTCTCCTGTCTTGCCTGATGCTCCCCTCAGCAGTTCAGTAGATCTGGCCTACACCCCAGTTTTTGTATGCATAAATAGATAAGGTAAATCTTTAAAAAACAAAAACAAAAACAGCAAATCACTCACCTCTCCTCTTTCTATGCTTTTTTGCCCTAGCCTGAGAGAGTAGACATTCTTTTTTTTTTTAAGATTTATTTATTTATGCATTCAAGCCGGGGTACAGGCCAGAAGCGCATGGCGGCGAGAGGGCCCACCAGAGACAGAGTGGGAAGCACAACAGGCATATCAATGGAAACACACTGGTGAGGGGAGCAGCGGGTGAGGCAGGACAGGTCCGTAACGCCATGTGGGAATCTCTCCAGCCGGGCACTCAACTTCCGTCGCAGCTACCAACAGCTCTACCAGGGAGGCCCTGAGAGTAGACATTCTTGCCTTATTCCTGACATTTAGGGTATGCGGGATGGAGAGAAGCACTGAATCTTTCACGATTAAGTTTATGATATTATTTGTAGGTATATATTAATTTGCTAGGGTTGCCATAACAAAATATCACAGACTGTGACTTAAAAAAACAGGAATTTATTTCTAGTAGTTCTGGAGCTAGGAAGTCCTAGATCAAGCTGTTGGCTTGCACATGCCATGTCTGGTGGTTTTTTCTCTGTTGTATGACTCTCTGTGTGTCCAAATTTTCTCTTTTTATAAACACACTAGTCAGATTAGATTAGAACCTTACTTTAACTTAATTACCTCTTTTAAAGGTTCTGTCTCCAAATACAATCACATTCTGAGGTACTGGGCGTTAGGGGTACAGCATATAAATTTTTGGGGGGAGACAAAATTCAGCCTATAACAGTACATTTTATTAAGTTAAAGAAATTTCATTCTTTTTCTGTTTGCTGAGTGAATGTTGAATTTTCTCAAGTGATTATTTTTAGCTTAAATTGATATGATCATGTGATTTTTCTTCTTTACATTATTAAAACAATAAGTTACTTTGATTTTATACATTAAACCAGGTGTAGTATATTAGTCTTTTCATATATTGTTGGTTTCAACTTGATAACATTTTGATGACTGTTTAGGCAAAAAAATTCATAAGTATATATATTTTTTAATGTCTTTGGGTTTTGGAATTAGGGTAATGGTGGCTTTATGGAATGAGCTGAAGCATATTCTCTCGTCTATTTTCTGGGAAAAGTTGTGAGAATTTGTATTACACTGATCAACAAATTTTTACAAAAGTCATGTTACTGAAATAAAATTAGCCATTTCCTATCAATTTGTATGCACTCAAGACGAATATGACAGTCAAATTCTAATTTTGGCTCTAGTTTTTTTTTTTTGTAATCTGCAATAAATTGATGTTTACATCACGAAATGCGTGCCAATAGTAATAGGCCTATGATGAATACCTGTAAAAAATCAAGTCATAGACTACTTCTTAGATTTCTTCTCCTGTCTCTTTTTTTAAAAATTTTTTTAAATTTATTTATGCATACAGGCTGGGGTACAGGCAGAGGCATGTGGCGGCGAGAGGGTTCACCAGAGACAGAACGGGGAGCAGAACAGGCAGATAGAGGAAATACACTGCTGAGGGGAGCAGCGGCAAGGCAGAAGAGGTCTCTGCCTCGCCATGTGGGAATCTCCCCGACTGGGCATCGAACTCGCGTTGAACTCATGTTGAACTCATGTTGAACTTGTGTTGCTGCTGCCGATAGCTCCATTGTGCAGCGCTTAACCACTGCGCCACCAGGGAGGCCCTCTTCACTTGTCTCTTATACAGCTGTTCAGGAGCATCTCTGGGGAGTGTCCAGCAGTAGTCAGCCAGCAATGTAGTGGACCATTTTCCCTGGTATCTTTGTTCCATTGATGCGATATCTTGATGAAAACGTTCGCCATGTTCATCACTAACCATACCACAGTTTTCAGGGAAGAAATCCAGATGGGAATGAAGGAAGTGGATCTTTAGAGACATATTGCAGCCAAGTTTCTGATACTGCATCAGCATGTCTTCTACTAGTTCCTTGTAGTTTTCTGCCCTAACATTCCCAGGAAAGTTTGTAGACACTAGGCGAAAAGCATTCCATATTTGTTTCGCATCATCCTGCAGCAAGTTGTTGAACTGGTCATCTTTGAAGAGCTCTCGAATCTGAGGACCCACAAAAACTCCCTCTTTAATCTTTGCTTTGCTTTTGATGTAAAGTAATTGTGATATCTTTTTCTAGAAGATTCCATTGTTGGAGACTTGATCCTAGCAATTCTGCCTTGTTCTTGGATAAGTCCAAATCATGAACCAGGCCATTTAGTTCTTCCTGTGTTAGTCTGTGTGGGGTTGATGATGCACCACGGTGAAAATCTGGATCACTGCATGTGGATGGAACAGGAGAAGAACAGGTCAGCTCACCCTTATCCTCATCAGATGAATCGAGAATATTCTGCTGGAGGTTCTGGAATAGGAAGTCCTTCACCATGTGGAACTGGTCTCAAAGCAGACGGACTATTTGGGTAGAATAGTCTCGACTTTTGCTTTGTTATTCCACTGGAAAGAGGAGGAACCAAGCAGAAGTGAGTCTTTTCTGTGGTTGCTTGGCTCTCTCCGCACCATGGGGACTACAAATGGCATTGATGGTCTTTTGCCATTTAACCACTGTGAAAGCTGTGTAGCACAGCATATATGCGGGGCCCAAGGAAGATGATAAACCTTCTTCACTTGAGAAGTGATATTTTCTTCTGGTTGGCAAATGTCACTTTCCCACAAATAGAGCAGAAATTGTCCATGCTATTAACACACTTTTGAGGCATGACTGTTCTGTATTGTGCCTAAATGGATAAAAGAATAACAGTTCTATGGAACAGTAGCTTAAACCGTCTCGCACAAAGTCTGAAATATTTTCAATGCTCAGCCTTTCCGACATGGCTTTATATAGTGCACTGCTGACATCAGCTTACTTCAGCAGCTGCCTGGCAGTAGTATTGCATTGCATCAGAAAATGATGCAATCAATCAACTCTAGATGATGTGTACATGATGATATTATGCAATGCGATGAAACTAGACTGATCTAGGATGTTGTTGCAGTCCTACTGGATAAATTTACACGGTGAAAAATATAAAATGAATTATATGAAATATCTTCAAAACGAGAGCTAATAAAATATTTTCAGGGTTATATTCATGTTTAGCACACCAAGATACTACAGATAAGGGCCTTTTTATGTCTGTAGTGATCTCAATGTTGACCAGTGTTATTTAATTGTTCAAGTGTTCATCAGTGAAAATCTGAGTCGCGAGATTTCTTTTTCAGAGTATTTTTGACTACTAATTAAATTTATTTAACAGTTATAGGACTATTCAGGTTATCTATTTTACCTGGGGTGAGTTTTGATAGCTTACAGTTTGTGTAGCAGTGCTCCATTTTATCTAAATTGTAGAAATTTTGTGCATAGACTTGTTTATCATAATGTTTTCTAATTTCTGGAGAGTCTGTAGTATCCTTTTTCATTCCCAATACTGATAATTAGTGACTTTTTTGCCCATTGTCAATCTTGATAGATATCAATTTTATTGTCCTTCATTAGACTTGCCAGAGACATTTCAATTTTATTCATCTTCTATTAGCTTTATTATCTCTCTGTGTGCATTGGAATTATGTTGCACTAGATCACTAAAATGGATCTTTTAAATCTTTAAAAATTTTCTCTAGATAGAAACTCAGCTTACTAGAGACTCTTTTAATCTGGGCATTTGATGACTGAACTTTCTCTTTAAGCACAGCTTTAGCCTCATCCCACAAATTTTGATATGTTTTATATTTATTTTCATTCAGTTGAAAATATTTTTAAAATTTCCTTGTGATTTCCTCTTTGACCCATGGATTATTTAGAATTGTATTGTTTAATTTCCAAGTGTTTGTAGCTTTTCCTTTTTGTTATCGATTATCTTTTTGTTATCTTATATCTTATCTTTTATCTTTTATCTTTTATGTTATCTTTTATCTTTGCTATCTTTTATCTCATTGTTATCTTTTTGTTATTGATTTCTAGCTTAATTACAGTATGATCAACAATATGCTTTGTGTGAATCAGTTTTTTGAAATTTATTAAGCTTTGTTTTATGACCCAGGATATGCTTTATTTTGGTGAATATTCCACAAGTATTTGAAAGGAATTTATAATCTGTTGTTGAATGAAGTGTTCTATAAGTGTCAATTAGATTTAATTTTATAGATTTCTGGTTTTAATTGCCTTGCTAATTTTTTATTAGTTCTATTGATTACTGAGCAAAAAATATTAAAATCTGCATCTGTGATTTTAGATTTTCTGTTTCTTCTTTCAGTTCTTCCAGTTTTTGTTTCTTGAAATTTTGCTGGTAGGTAGATACACATTTATGATTGTTACATGTTCTTGGTGAATTGATCTTTTTATCATCATGCTGTTTTTTGTTCTTTTGTTTTTAGTTTTCAGTATTTTAATTTTGTTTATAATCATGAACTTTTGGGGGGCTTTGAATTTGTAAGTTTGTGTTTTGTCATTTGTCAAACTTGGGAAGATTTTAACTGTTATTTCTTTGAATATTTATTCAGCTCCACATTTTCTTTTTCCTTTTGAGACACCTATCACATGAATGTTAGAATTTTTGATGTTGTCTTGTGTGTTCCAGAGTTTCTATTGATTATATTTTTAATGTTTCCCCTTCTAATGTTTAGATTGGATACTTTCTAATAATCTACCTTCAGTTTCACAAATCTTTCTTCTGTCATCTTTATTTTGTTAGGTAGCTCATTTAATGATTTTTTTTGGGGGGGTGTTGGTTATTGAGTTTAGTAGTTCTAAAATTTCTATTTTGTTCTCTATATTTTCTATTTCTTCACTGAAAATTTCTATTTTCCATTTGTTTAAAGAATGCTTGCCTTTACTTGTATTACTTTTGTAGTATTACTTTACTTGTAGTACTTTTGAATCTCTCTCAGATAATTCCAATATCTATATCTTCTTGACATTGTTATGTGTTGACTGTGTTTTCTCATGGAAATTGACATTTTCTGATTCTTTATATGCCAAGTAACTTTGGAAAATAGCTTGGAAATTTCGAAGTTGAAATTTTGAATGAGATGCTTGGTCTTGTTTAAATCCTATGGAAAATATCGGAATTTTTGTTTTAGTAGGCAATCAACCCTCTGGCTCAGACTCCATTTTGACTTGTCCTCTGTGGTTTCAATATGAGTTCAATTTTCAAAAGCTTTGAAATGTTATTTGGGTCTATGTCATGCATGCACAATTCTGTGGCCAATGTTGCAGCATGGTGTTGGTCTCCCCCATAGTTTAGTTTTCAGAGTCTGTGATATACTTTATAAAGTTTGAAGGTAAGGCCAGGAATTCATAAACACCTCTATGTGGTCACTTTCCTGAAATCCTTCCCATTTGCAATTTATTTGGTCTTTTCCAGTTCCTTGGCCCACTTTTTTTTTTTTTTTTTAGCCAGAAATTTGGAGCTTTTGTTAGCACAGTATGCCAGATAATTTTCATAATACCACCCATATCTGGGGCCAGCCATCAGGAGGACAGAGAGAGGAAAAATGTCAATAGGAATTCAACCATCCTCTTGGGACAGTAGCTCCGCTGATGGGAAAGTTTCCATTCTATAAGTATTATGTGCCTGTGGACACATAAATTTTATGTGCTGTTGACACCACCTACCACTACTACCACCATCACTAATGTGGGATTGCCTGGGGGTTGGGACATACTATAATAGAGATTAGAAAAGAAAAAAGAATGGGGGATTTTTTCCATTCTCTCTTAGTACTAAGGGTCCCTTTTCCCATTCTTTGATCAGACTAGAAGGATTTCTCCTGGATTTGTCTTTGTTATTTCCCTGGTACTTCTGGGTTTTGGTCTGCTTTTTGTCTGGGCTTAGAGATACCCATAGAAAAGCAGGAACTCTCCTACATTTCCCCTGTTGGGGGTTCTTCAGATTCTGATCTTTTTTCCCAGTCTACCCACTACTGTTTTCAGAATTCTCAAAATAGCTGCTCTATGCATTCTATCCAGGCTTCAGATCACCTTTCTTTGACTGAGACAGCAAGGAATGGGCTTATTCCATTTTCTCTGGAGCTGGAACTTTTATATGTAACTTTTTAGCTTGATTTATAAGATTCTAGGGCAGGAACTTTACTACCATAAAAGTTTTTGTGATAAATATACGAAATACATTTGACCTACTGGTTCTATTCCAATGGCAATGGAAGCCTGGGCTATTACAGAAGAAAGTCACTTGCTATTCCCCCACTACATTTGTACTTCTACAATACCTACAAAACTTTCCCTTTTGTGGGCAGTGTTGTGAATCTACTTGATCCCAAGCAAAATTGAGAAATCGGTCAAGGGTGGCATAGGGATCACAACCTCCCCTTTTCATAGCCTTACCTAACTTCAGTAGCCCCATGACACTCATTTCTTCATGCAGAAGGATTCCTGCGTCTCTTTATTCAGGTACAATCGCATTTGTCAACTATTATTAGAGTGCTGTGCTCAGGGGATTATTATATTTAAGTTCAGAAGGAAATTGCGCTAGTTCCATTAGTGACACCTGTTGTGGTCTGAGCAGTGGCAGCAAATGTTCTGTTATTTTCTAACCTTCCTCTTCTTCTCACATAAAATTGTTATCTGCTGAAAGATCTACTATTGTTAGGTATTTTGCATACACTTTTGCTCACTTAGTTCTTTTGACTAACGGGGTACAAAAAGCAGCAAAATCGTGAGTGTGACCTTTTCTTGGGTGGGCTAAGAGACATCGTGTTTATCATACTAAACTGACTCAGACTCTTACATAAAATATTAAAGAGGTAACAATTATTTGCTTTTTAAGCAACTGCCTTTGACATTCAGAACAACTTTTAATTGTGAATCTCTTTCTTTAATCCACAAAAAAATGTACTATTTCAAGAAAATTATTCAAGGGACTTTTATTGACCCATATAAATGCTGTAGTTAGATTTACATTTAAATAGGCATTCTTAATAATTTCCTTTTAAATGAGATTTCTCTCTTGTAAAAGTAAAAACTGACTTCTTTTTAGTAAAATGTGTGCCTACTAGGGTTCATGTTTAAGAGATATGGAGCAGCTGTTCTTTTATTTCTCTCACTCAGTGTGCAAATAGTCTTACTAGAGCAAGGTAGAAGTGAACAATAGAAATAACATTTTGGGCCTCCCCGGTGGCGCAGCGGTTAAGCGCTGTGCTATGGAGCTGTCGGCAGCAGCGACGCAAGTTCGACGCCCAGCCAGGGAGAATCCCACGTGGTGCAGCAGACCTCTCCTGCCTCGCCCGCTGCTCCCCTCAGCAGTGTATTTCTGATCTGCCTGTTCTGCTCCCCGCTCTGGCTCTGGTGAACCCTCTCGCCGCCCCATGCCTCTGGCCTGTACCCCAGCTTGTATGTATAAATAAAAAATAAATCTTAAAAAAAAAAAAAAGAAATAACATTTTTTAGAAATGTGCTTCTGCAAAGAACTGATCAGTGGTGTAATAAAGATTGACTTCAGCATGACATCTCTCTGTAAATGCACAAGGCTACACAGAAAAATTGACCCTATTTATGAGTATGGCCAATCTCCCATATCAGATTTCTTCTGGATAACATTGTATTTTTCTTTTTAAAATGCATTGCAGTTACGAACATTTTTTGGTTTTTCCCTCTCTGCACTAGAAAGGCAGAATTCCTCTTTAGACTGATTATTTGCATGTAGGAGGCCTACTGATTTTTGTGTATTGAGTTTGTAACCTGCTATTTTATTAAAATGGTGTATTGTTTTAGTTAATTTTTCTGTGGATTTTTTAAGGTTCTCTATATTATCATATCAACTGTAAGTAATGATAATTTTACTTCTTGTTTTCCAGTTTGGTTTCTTTTTATGTCTTTCTCTTGCTTTGTTGCTATAGCTAGGACTTTCAGTATTATATTAAAAAGCAGTGGTGAGAGTGGACATCCTTCTCTTGATCTAGATCTTAATAGAAAGTCTTCCAGTTTTTCTCCACTGAGAATGATGTTAGTTGTCATAGATGGCTTTTATTATATTAAGATATATTCCTTTTAGCCCAAGTTTTTCAAGAGTCTTTATCATAAATGGAAATTGAACTGTATCAAATGATTTCTTGGCATGTATTGATATGATCATAAAGTTTTTATTTTTCTTTTTGTTGATGTGATGAATTAAGTTAGCTGTTGGATGTTGAACCATCTTTGGGTCCCTGGGATAACTCCCACTTGGTCATGTTATATAATCTTTTTGATACATTGTTGGATTTGGTTTACTAAGATTTTATTGAGAATTTTAGCATCTGTGTTTATTAGAGAGGTTGGTCTGTAGTTTTCTTTATTTGTGTAGTCTTTGTTTGGCTTTGGTATTAGTGTAATGTTGACCTTGCCTCGCCCAGGAGCAGTGGCTTGGGTCCTGTTCTGGTGGCCAGGAGGGCTGAGGGTTACTGAAGATTCCTGACATAGAAAGAGGCCCTCTGTGGCTTAGTGCTCAATGGGATGCACTTCCTGGTGCACTTGGAGGCCTGTGATGAACAGCTAGGTCCTGCAATGTCATTATCCAGGCCTCTGTCTGCTCTCAAGGTGCAGGTGGCTGGGCCAGGATTCTAGGGTGCTCATCTGGATGGTTGCTGAGGTTCCCTGATGTAGAGCAAGGTTCTGCAAGACCCGGGCAGGGCACTGGTCTGCAGGGAGGCACCTGCAACTGAGTGCTGAGTTTCTCATTTGTTTTTAGTGGTGAGTTATATTTTGTTGCTTCGGTGACCAGTTTATTTAGTCATTTACCTACTGAAGGACATATGGTTGCTTCCAAGTTTTGACAATTATGAATAAAGCCTCTATAAACCTCCACCTGCAGGTTTTTTTGTGAAAATGTTTTCAACTTTTCTGGGTAAATACAAGAAGCATATTCATGAGATCATATGGTAAAAGTATGTTTAGTTTTATGAGAATCTGTTAGCCTGTCTTCCAAAACGACTGTACTATTTTGTATTCCCACCAGCAATGAATGAGAGTCCCTGTGCTCTAATTGTTGACAGCACTGAATGAGGTCAGTGTTCTGGATATTATCCATTCTTGTATATATGTAGTGGTTTCTCATTGTTATACTTTGCACATCCCCAATGACATATGATGTCATATACCCTATTTGTTTTATACCCTATTTGTTACCTGTACATACTCCTTGGTGAAGTGTTTGGCCCATTTTAAAATTGGCTTGTTTGTTCCCTTATTGATTAATTTTAAGTGTTCTTTTTTTATTTTGCATAGCAGTCCTTTAATAGTTGTGTTTTTAATAAATATTTTCTCCCAGACTATGGTATTTTTCTCATTCTCTTGACCTCCGCTGAACAGAAATTTGCAGTCAACAGAAAATGACTATGTTTTGCTGTTATTATTTTAAGCAAACTACTATCTGTTAGACTAAGAATAAGAAAAATAAAAGTTTTTATTTTACCTTCAAGCTACAAAACATCAAGTTATTTTAAATGTGAAGTGTTTCAACCTTGTCCTCTTAGTTCAAGTTGGGTCAATTAAATATCTCTTGATAATTTCAAGGCAAGTTGGTTCCATAGAACTAAGAAGTTCCAGAGAGCTAACAAGTATTCAATGAAATATTTAAATTTGTTAATAAATGTAAAGTATAGAATTTATAGTCTCAGCTTCTTTGGTCTGTTTCATTCGTTTTCTTCTTTAATATTAACTATTATTTCCTATGAAATTGAAAGAGTCATTGTCCTTTACATCTATATTGTGAGTAGTGTTGGTAAGGCTTTGTTTATGGTGCATTTTTTAAAAAACAACATCATTATCTTTAAAAAAAGCATCATTATCAGAAAGGATCATTAATTATAAATGATACCAAGAGAATTTACATAAATCTAGTCATTATTTTCTCGTGATTTACAATGAAATATTTATTTTAAAATTGAAGCTTCATAATGTAGATGTGAAAGTTCTCTGTGAAGTACACCATACAAATGTATGGTATTGTTATTTTTGGCATGTGTAATAATATAAAAATAATACTTTCAAAAGGTAAAAAATGACATAGAGGATGAATGAGCATTTCCAGTTAGGGAAGGTGGAAAAAAGTAGTTCTAATAAATATAATCAGCCTTCGCCTAGGTAAAAAGGCCCCACAAATGTTCAGATTATTAGCTGATACTCACCAAACATTTGGTAATCATGCAGCTCATGAGAGTGAGCACTAATGGCTCAAGGAACTGTGAGTCAAATTATGAAATTTTATTAAAATGTTTTCTCCACTTGTATTCTAATTATTTAGTTCCAGTCTAATTTTCTTTCAAAATTAGTCTGGGATCCACACTAATTTATGTGACTGAACATTTAAAAATAGATGTCCTCTCTACTTGTATGTAACATCACTGAGAAAAGTACGGTGTGTTTCCACAGTACTGATCTTGATACAGCTATTTTTCTAAACTTATTAAAATATTGTATGATGAAAAGATCATAACTAGACCTTTGTCTCTGAATGCTGGTTTAGAGTGTCTGCAAATTACCTTTCCCTTCACTGTCTTTCTCCAACTATTATTACTCTCTCTTCTGTAGCTCTAGCAAGCTCTGTTCATTTTTTTCTCAAGTTGGACACAGACAAAGCCAAGAATCAAGGTCAAAATCTAAGAGAATGAAACTCTGGAGTCTGGAGTCATAATACACATTCAACATCTAAGATAATTAACATAGAACACTCCCTAAACTTAGAATCTCAGCGCTCATTCAAGAAATACCCCTTCCTGCAATCTGATGTCTGGGAATTATATTATTTTGATGCTCCCTTCTGGATATTATTCAGCGTTGTTTACTAGCCAGGACAGCTGCCTGTTCAAATGTGCATGGCAGTAGCTTGCTGCCTGTTCTGGCTGGAGAACCTGGAAAAGAGCCCTGGTCAGGCCTAAATATGATTTGTCGCCTTTTATTTCTCCTTCTACTTGTCCCTTTTCTCTACATCTCTGCTCTTTGTTTTTCCATACAAAATTTGCTTCACCAGTCATATAGGATCTTACTTTGACAAAACCTCTCATTTTGATAGAATCAGCACTGATGAATTTTATAACTCATGAGGGAAAAATTACTCAAAGTAGTTATGATTATTTGAGGTGGAATGACTTTTCCTTCAAAGGACAGGCATTGTCTCATTGTCTCATCAACTCATTTTAATTCCTGAATGTATACACTGCTAAACATGCAGTTATTTCTCAATAAACTGGTGAAAGCATCAACCAAAAGAATGAAATGAAATGTTTGGCATTGGAATACTTGAGATAATTTTTCCCCCAGAAGCATATTTTATTAATTATATTTGGTTTGAACTTTTGTTAAAATAAACACTTCTCTAGAGTACATATACCAAATTGCTTCTAAGGAGAGGCAATTTAGAACTAGTTGGGACATGGGCAGAAGCCAAAAGGAAGTAATATGTCCAGAATCAGAAGACTTAACATTTACTCGATTATTTATTGAAAACCTGCTAAATATACTCCAAATTTTAAAAAAAGATTTATTTATTTATGCATAAAAGAACTGGGGTGTAAGTCAGAGGTGTGGGGGTGGTGAAAGGGTTCACCAGAGACAGAGTGGGGAGCAGAACAGGCAGATTAACTGAAGTACACTGCCGAGGGAAGCGGCAGGCGAGGCAGGAGAGGTCTGCTGCACCATGTGGGAAGCTCCCTGGCCGGGATTAAACTCGTGCTACTGCAGTGGCTCTGGATAGCTTCATAGTGCCGTGACCCAACCCATTGCACCACCAGTGAGGACTGACTCCAAAAATTTTTGAGGTAGAATAGTAGCTGTGGCTCACACTGGAAACACTAGACCTTTCGAGGCCTGAGTGTAAGGTTTAAGTTCTTTGTCCTGTTTAACATTTTTTTGCCTGCTAATAACAGTAGTAATCATTCCTGGATGAATCTCAGCATTCAGTACTGTGCTAAATACTTAACATAGTTTATCTTATTTAATCCTCAAATTACTTGTTCTCATTGTACATTGAAATTCAGAGAGGTTGATGCCTTATCCAAAGTCACACAACCAGTACATACAGAATATCACTTGGAACCCAGCCTGTCTGGCTCTGATGGCTGTGTCATTTACACCATCACCCTGTTGCCTCTGCTTTGTTGATGAAGAGGAGCTATATAGCTATGACTACTTTTTAGGAAAAGCAACAGGGCATTTAAAAATTGGATCTCATGGGCCTTCCTGCTGGCACAGGGGTTAAAAATCTCAGCGCTATCAAGCTATTGCCAGCTACTGTGACATGAGCTCCTAGCCAGGGAGCTTCCCACATGGCTTAGCAGATCTCTCCTGCCTCGCCCGCTGCTCCCCTCAGCAGTGTATCTCAGTAGAGCTGCCTGTTCTGCTCCCCACTCTGTCTCTGGTAAATCCTCTCACCCTCCACACACACCTCTGGCCTACACCCTAGTTCTTATATGCATATATAAATAAAAATAAAATCTTTAAAAAAGTGGATCCGCATTGAATGAGCTTCCTCAGATACAGACCTTCTATCATTCTTGGGCTGTTCCTGTAATCTAGGATGGAATGAACCACTTGGTGGACCTTAGCCCACCCTACTGCATAGTCACAGTTGTTCGTGTTGTAACCACCATGACAGTGTCCTCCCAATTCAACATTCTGGGTTTAGCTCTTGCTCATTCTCCCCTATTACAGTTGCTGGCCACTCACTGTATTTGACTCTATCTCTGACCTTCAGCATAATCTCCATTTAGGTGTACTCTCCCAGAGAAAAATTTCTTAGTACAAATTCTTTACCCACCCCTCTCCATCATTCTGCATCAATACAGTCAGAAGCAAGGACCAATAAATACTAAGTTTTAGCATGTAACTGGTAATATCAATACTTCCTACGGTGGTGAAGTTTTGGTAGAGACTGAAAGCTGAGTCAATTATATGCAGTTTTGCTTTTAAATGGGGGGAGAAAAGAATGGAAACTACAGTAATATGAATTTTCCCAAGCGCATATTCCTCTGCCTTATGGAAATTACTTTGCAGAAATCATGCGCAGTGTCTAAATCATGTCAGTACAAATCACTACTTTGTCAAGAAGCAGGGACTTAATGCTTGTGTTATTTTAAAATTGTTTTCAGTTTGAGATTGGCACACCTAATTGCTTTTGAAGCATCAAGGATATTGTTGATGTTTAAGTAAGTTTGGGTGGACAGCGGTCATTAAGAATCAAGGTTGGTGTTTTCTTCTCTAACTGTCGAACTTGATGGTTTTAATATCTAGGTTATTAAATTTGGAGTAGGAAGAGCTCTGACAGATAAATCTTTTGCCAAGCAATTTAAGTAAACAGCAAAAATAAAGAAAGGGTAAAACATTTAAATTTTCAGATAATGTATCCTGCAAAGACTGTCCTCTATTTTTTTGTGGTACTGCACAGAATTGTTGGAAGCAGAAAAGGTTATACTTGAGGTTGACCTTTTGTAAAATCAGCTTCTGAATTCAACACTGAAAAAATGCTTTGATTTTAAGTGTGGTATTGATGAATTACTGAAGAAACTTCAATCAGAGGTAAACATTCCAAATTCTCTTTTATTTCTATTTTTTTTTTTTGGAGTTCAAGTGGGGGGATAAAGACCATAATAAAACCGATTTACTTTGCTTCATTAAAAAAATTACTTTGGGGGCCTCCCTGGTGGCACAGCGGTTGAGCGCTGCACTGTGGAGCTGTCGGCAGCAGCGATGCGAGTTCGACTCCCAGTTGGGGAGAATCCCACATGGTGCAGCAGACTTCTCCTGCCTCGCCCGCTGCTCCCCTCAGCAGTGTATTTCTGATCTGCCAGTTCTGCTCCCCACTCTGTCTCTGGTGAACCCTCTCGCCGCCCCACGCCTCTGGCCTGTACCCCAGCTTGTATGAATAAATAAATAAATCTTTAAAAAAAATTACTTTGGTCTTCTCCCTACCCTCAACATTCAAGGACCCTTAAACATTCACCCTTCATTCAGCAAATATTTATGGGTGTTTTCTCCATTCTAGATACTGTTCCTGCATCAGAAAGTATAGTGACCATGGCCCAGAAAGACAAATCCCTGGGAAATTCTCTGTATAAATTTGATGATAATCTACCTGAAGAAACTGGCTGAGATTAAAATGTTTTAGAAGACTCATGAAAAAGTAAGGTACAGATTTTTTCCTTTCCTCTTTGCCATATTTCAATGTGAATTCTATTTGAAGGCGTGTCTTCATTTCCTTTTGGTGAAATACACAACAGGTTATTTTTTCAGACTTGCCTGATTCTTGTTGAAAGAAAGTATTGTATAAAGTAAAATTACTCAGGGCCTCCCTGGTGGCGCAGCGATTAAGCGCTGTGCTGTGGAGCTGTCAGCAGCAGCGATGTGAGTTCGATGCCGGGCTGGGGAGATTCCCACATGGCACGGCAGACCTCTCCTGCCTAGCCCGCTGCTCCTCTCACCAGTGTATTTCAGTCACTCTGCCTGTTCTGCTCCCCACTCTGTCTCTGGTGAACCCTCTTACCGCCCCACGCCTCTGGCCTGTACCCCAGCTTGTATGCATAAATAAATTTAAAAAATCTTAAAAAAAAAAAAAGTAAAATCACTCTACAAGGTTGTTGACAAACACTGTGTTATCTGTGATAGAGGAGATGTGCTATTCCCTACCCTCAACCAGGTACAATGTGCATTATAAGGTTGTTTATCAAATAATTTGATTTTCTAATACATTAGCAGGAATTAGTGAGATTGGGTTGTGGACTTAATTATGCTTTTCTAAAAAATGTTTTTAGTCTCTGCTCTCAAACATTTTGAAGTGGACCTTTATTATAGTTACCAAATTGTATGAAAGCACATTGCCCTCGTCACATAAGGGTCACAGGTGGAACATAGCAGGGCTGAAATGAAGGGTAATGGAAAAATCCAGTACTTGTGTTTGCTCCTTAAATGTCATTGCTGGGTAAATGGATTTCTCTACTTCCTAGGACTCGGCTTCTGCTACATTAGTCTGGCAGCAATTAGAGAGGAGAGGTTGCTCTGCAAATTGGTTTGGCGAACCATGTAGTTCATCTTTTTATTGTGCAAAACAGAAAAAAATTGCTTCTAATCAATCCACTTCAACTTTTAGTCTAAAAATTATTTACCATCCCATCAGCTCAAAGTACCTATGAAATGTTCTATTTGAATTAACTGAATGGAAGAGGTATTTATATCAATAAGCTGATTACAATTATCGGGGCATAATCTTACTATGGAAGCAATAAAGAGACTGCATTATTATTGAGGTGTCCTTGCCAAATGGATTAATGCTTTTAGGAGAATTAATCTACGTTTCAAATATAATTGGACTCTTATTAACTAAATCAGAAATGTACCACTTCTGACTGTGGTGTCCAAAAGAGAGGTTGGTTCCCCAAATAGATCATTATTAATTTTGAACTTTTTGGAAACTTTGTATATGATTCACATGATTGATAAATGCTCCTGCTTTAAATGTTTCTGCCTGAGGAGGTAACATGTCGGGGTGTTTAGATGAAGCTTTATTGTTCTTATTTTTATCATTTTTCTTTTACGATAGTGTGTATTTTATTGGTTTGTAGTAATACTTTTCTCATATTACAAAGACAATTTAGTGGAAGAATCTTTCTTTTGATCTTGGATTATTTGAAATAACACAAATAGGACTCCTATTTAGATAACAAAAAAGACAAATTAAACAGCAAAAGATTTTTCCCCTTTCTTAGAGTTGGACATTGAAGTGTACCCAATTCAATTTTATTTTTCAGACTCTTCAAAGACAAAAGCAGCCTAAAACCCAAATATTAAAATGAATTTAAAAACTCTGTTAACTATACTACTGGTCTCCAGCACCAATTTCTGTTATTTTGATACAGGTTGGTCTTTGTCTAATTCATCTCTTGTTCTTTTTACTGGTCCAGCTGCACCATTTTCATCATGCTCATCATTCCTATCAAATCTACTTTTCTTGCCCAGAAATTGTACTTTAGCAGCCAGTTTGAGCAGTTTATTTAGCAGTTTAGATTGGCAACCTTTTGATTTCCATTTGTTTTGGGACTCTTGTTGATCTTTTTTGATTATTTTCAATGTTTCTTTCCACATTTCCTTTTAATGCTCCCGTGTCACTTCTTTGTTCCTTAATTGTAGGCTACCATTGTTTGCATTTTGACGTCTATCCTCTACATTCTTAGCTTTCTCTTTTTAAAAAATTTTTTTAAAAAGATTTATTTATTTATGCAAACAAGAACTGGGGTGTAGGCCAGTGGTGTGGGGTGGTGAGAGGATTCACCAGAAACAGAGTGGAGAGCAGAACAGGCAGATTGACTGAAATATACTGTTGAGTGGAGCAGTGGGCAAGGCAGGAGAGGTCTGCTGTGCCATGTGGGAAACTCCCTGGGCGGGGATCAAATCCTGTTGTGGATAGCTTCATAGTGCTGAGACTTAACCTGTTGTGCCACCAGGGAGGCCCAGCTTTCTCTTTAAATAGAATTATTCTCTATTTTGCTCCTCTGATAAAATTTATCCATTTTATTTCACTATGATTTGAGAAAAGCATGTGCAAATCTTCTTTATAGGTCTGCTCATATAAGTCCCCGGAATATTTCAGCAAACATTCAATTTTTTTTCTCCAATAGATTTCATTTCAGCGTTTTCTGCTAAGCCTGATTTTCTTTGCTCTTGTTTAGCTTGTAATTTGGTTTCCAGTTTTTTTTTCTTTCTTCTTCTTCTTCTTTTTTTTTTTTTTTTTTTTTTTTTTTTTTTTTTTTTTTTTTTTTTTTTTTTTTTTTTTTTTTTTTTTTTTTTTTTTTTTTTTTTTTTTTTTTTTTTTTTTTGCCAAGTAATCTTCCTTGCAAAGTATCAGCAGGTCCATATCTTTGTACTTGTGATCAGGGAGCTCAAAAAACTTCTTAGCAGATTCAATGCCATCACACAGCAAATATTGATCCCTCAGATGCTTTGTGCAATGTTCTTCTCATGTGAATAATAAGTACCTGACCATTATCTGCTAATCATTCTTTTATGTCATCAGGGTTACATCAGTTGGGAAAGCTTCAATGTAAACAGATCTATTTTTACATCATTTTTATACTCATTAGTCACTTCAGGGAAGGGTTTGCTTAGAGAGCTTCTGATTTTTGTTTTATCTTCACATATTTCCTTTTTTTTTGCTCAGAGCTTCTACTATTACATTGTCTGTTGTTAGAGGGTTGAACTTGTTGAATTTTATCATTTCCAGATCAGCCTTCATCAGTTTGACCTTTTCCTTTAAAAATTTGTCCCACGGTAAATTGGAATCACCAAAAGACTGCTCAATTTGATGACAGATTTTGGCCTCTAGGGCAGTAGCAGTATTTTTATTATCACCATTTTCAGCCATTGAAATGTCTCAGGACTCAGTGCTCTGGGCCTTGCCACCAGGATCACTAACAGCCACAACAGCAATTCTACTTCCCAGCTTGTTCTTATTTTTTTTTTTTTTTTAAAGCATAGATTAACAGAGAGCTGACGGGAAGCATGGGAGACTTATTTCACTTTCTCCACTAATCTGCTTGGCTATTTAAAAAAAGCTAATAAATGAATTACACTTCTAAATGAATACTGATTACACAATGGAGGATAAGGTTTTATCTGCAGAGAATATCATGTCTTATTTGGGGTAGGGGCTTAAATACTAGATTCCTATTTCAAAAGAAGTCCGTTAACCTTTATAAAAAATAAGTAGAACTCCATCAGAGAGGCCTTCCGTTTGTGTTTTCTTCCTAACTTTCCCTCCTGCCTCCGAACAGGAGCTACTTGCTGGTTTATACCTTTTGAGAGAGAAGGGGTTGTTGGCTCTTGCTTTGATTTGAGATTGCTTTCCATTCCTCTTTCTCAGTTCTCCTCTCATTACCAGGGCCACATATGTTATTAACACTCAAGTAAAGCTCGATACCTCTTGCAAGTTGAGAGGGTTAGCTGAAGGGGACATTGTGCATATGGGACTACTAAGGGACATCATCCCATTGCATTAATCCTTCACTCTCCTAGATGGGACTTAAGAGAAAGCTGTAGGGCTAGTATTAAGGAGATAGGAAGACGAAAGAAAGAGGGAAGGACTCCAATACGGCGGTTTATTGGGACGTAGGCTCCTGGGTTAATTCCTTCCCATGGAACAGGGCAATCTAGAGAATTTTTATTTGGCAGCCTAAATGTTTGTATCCTGGCTTTCCTTGTCTTCAAAGGCTGTTTATATTTTTGGAATTGCATTCCAAGCCACAGTTTCTTAAATTCTCTGTTCCCTAAGAAGGGAAGTTTGCAAAGATGAGAAGTTTGACTAAATGAGTGACTTGTTCAAGTTCTTTCCGGTGCTAACATTTAATAAAATTTTGCAAATATCTTTCACCCATCTATCAAGACATATCTTAGAAAACACAAAGTGTGGATAATCATGAATGAAAGAAGGTCCCAAATCCATATGAAAAACAGTAGTAGTTTTTTTTCCCCTTACCATTTCCTTTTTAAGCCTGTGTGTATGCAGTTTAAATTTTATTTGCATAAATCAGTCCTGCCCAAAGACCTGGGTAACTCTTATTAAACATTAGAGACTCAAGCGGCCCCCAGGCAAGGATGTGCTGCACTTGTTCATAAATAAAAACCCATTTCCTACATTAAGAACGACTGTTCACTCTTGCCTCCTTGCTCAAATTTTTGTTTGCTGAGAAAGGGAGAGAGAAGGGTATGAGAGCTCTTACGGAAAATGTGCAAAAACCAAATTCCTGTGCTGGTCATCTAGACACTACAGCTAACTTTGATTTTTTTTTTTTTTTTTTTTTTTTAGGCTCTGTCCTTACATTTTCTCCACAGGGGGCAAAAATATCTAGTATCAAATGCTTAGGCATCTGTAGAGGTCAGAGCCTTGGTGGAGATGATTGAAAAAACACGGTGGTATTTGCTTTGAGAATAATCTCTCCCACTCTCAAGCCCTCCATAAAGTTTATTTATTTTTGTATCTTTCCCGGGATAGTTGAAAAACAAAGCAGTTATTTAAATTATTTTGGAGCTCCTCCTCTTAGAATCACCATGCCAGGAGGGAGCTAGGTGGGATGAGGAGGGCGTTGGTCATGGTTACGATGGACCGCAGTACACAGAACCCCGGCAAATTGAAAGTGCTTCTCAGCCGGTGCGATTTGTGAACTTTTACGATGACTGGAAGCGCCGTGACCATAGGAACAGACTCAGCTTTGCTCTCCCGCAGCCTCAGCACCAGCCCAGACCTGCAAACCGCGGGAAGGGCAGCGACGCTTTGGAAGCTTGGAAACTACGAGCTCTGGAAACAACGAACTGTACCGGGCAATTTCGGGTTCCTAGGCAACACAACTTCGCGAGGACAAGTTAGAGAGCTCCTGTTTTTCTGCCCTTAGCCAGTCCGGTCCCCCCCGCTCAGGGGTGCAGGTGATCTGGGCCAGCTCCAGCCTGGCGCTCCCACCGTGCCCCTCAGCCACTGCGCCCAGAAAGGAGCGCCCAGGCACAGCTTGCACACTGGGGACCCTGGAGTCGGCCCCTCCACCCCCCTGTTGTTGTGGACAGTGAGGCGGGCAAGAAGTATGGAGAAACTTCCCCTTCCTTCTCTGGAGCATATCAGCCGCGGGGTGCGGGAGAGGCCTGACCCCCACCAGGCGGGGACCCTCAGAGAACCTGGGACTCCTGGACTTACCCAGCCCCTTTCACATTTTGCTAAGAAAAGTGCTTCGATATATAGAACGAAGACGGAGGTTAGGGTTGGGTTTGTGGACCTGGGTGAAGCGGGAGCTCTATTAGGAAGCTATGACAACTTGGGATTTATCGGCAGTCTTTGCGTGCCTTTTTGGAAGGTGTCCTGTTGACACTTTCAATTTAAGGTGTGTGTGCTTTTAGAAGAGGGACATTTCCTAAAAAAAAAAAAAAAAACCAACAAAACAACAACAACAAAAATCACACAACAAAATTGACATGTTAAATGTAAGTAAATAAATTAGATGACAAATGACATTTAGTAAAAAACTGGACATTTTTCAAATTCCCGGCGGCAGCTCTTGCAGGATTTTAACATTTAAAGCTAACAAAACCCAAAACCCTCTTTGCAGATGATTTTTACTTTTGAACAAATTCCTTTTTCTATTTGCTAGGAGGTTTCTGCTAAGAATAGGGTATTTTGTGCTAAAAATAGGAGCATTTTGGTGAGTTTTAAATAGTACTACGTCATTCTATCATATGAATGGAACCAATTACAATTTATATATTTTCATATGTGTAAATATGTATGTGTACCATATATACTTCTCTCTCTCTCAATATTAGCAAGTAAGATCTTAGAATTTTAGAATATTGGGGCTAACAGAGTCCTTTGTATTCAATGGGCAGTCCAACTCACTTGACAAATGGGGTGGTCTCACAAAGCAATTCTTTGTCTTTGGAGAATTAGTGCATTTCTCTTCTTCCCGCAATGGGATATTTTCTAAGAATTATTTCATGCCAGATCACTTTGATTACATGCCAGCAGTGTGTAGTGTTTAAACAACTTCCCAGATCATGCTTTTCAAGCATTTAGAATTTATTTTAACCTTCACACTTGTCTCTCTCCCTCTCCCCCTCCCTCTCCCTCTCCCTTTCCCTCTTCTTCTCTCCTCAGAATTTGCATGCAGACAATGTTAACCAAATAGATGTAGTAATTTCTCTTGTTTAAGTGTTCTTTTATTCATTTTTTTTCTCTGTACCCAAAGACAGGAGACAGTGGAGTCTAGTGGGATGCAGGCTTTTCCCAAAGGTTTATGGGGCATTTATGAATTGTGATGGTGGTAAAAAGAAGGGTATTTCAGAGAGATGAAATCCATAGTGGTTAGAAAGCCTTTTTGAGAAGAAGTCTCTTTTCTCTGCAATTACCAAGCAGGTATCTGCAGCAATTTCTTCAGTATATTATGAGGACCATGAAGGGAATCTTTTTAGGAAAGGAATATTTAGTGCACACACTCATCACATTTCTCCAGTATTATAAAGATTTGATGATGTTGAGACTTACTTATGTATGTTTGTTAGCAATGATGGTGAGAACCCAAAATTCCTAAATATGTTTAAAAAACTCAGTTCAGCTCCTTTTCTTTTTTCTTTTTTTCTTTCTTTCCTTCCTTCCCTCCCTCCCTCCTTTTCTTTCTTCCCTTTTGATGCAACTTCTGTAACTTTGTTTGTTGGCATTAATAGGAATACTCACAAAACTTATTGAGTATATGTTCTGTTCCAAACACAGTACTAAGTACTTTACATGTATTATTTTGTTTACTATTTATAATAATCCTATGAGGTAGGCATTTTTATTTAAAAATGAGCAAAATCAAGACTCAGACAGATGAAGTAAGTTGTTCATAATTACATAAAAGGAGCTAAACTGTTTCTGACTCCAGAAACTGAGTTCTCAATCTTTGCTAAATTAATTGGTTTTAGCTTTCATTTACTGGAACAAACTAGAACAATTTAATTCTTACCTGTGTTCTAACACAGTTTTTCCCTGATTTTGATTTAGCTTAACTTATTTCCATAATAACAAAATAATATATATAACATATAATATTAATAATAATAAAATAATAAGAAATGTGTGGGGTACTTAGTTTCTAAAACCCTGTCCTACAATGTTCGTACTGATTCTAACATCTTTTCTCTAAGACAGTGTGTGGAAAAGATGATCCCTAGACCATGAACATCAGATGTAGTATTTAGAAACTGAGATGTTAGTTTAAAATGCAGATTTCTGGGTTCCCTGTGGATTGGAAAAAGAATCTTGGCAATTGGATGGGACTTTTGGGGAATGCCTTTAAAAATCTCTCAAGTATGTGAATGATTAGAAAGAGAAACATGAATTTTAGAATCAAACCTTGATTTCTATCCCAGCATCAGCTTTTAAAAAATTGTCTGACCTTAGGCAAGCTGTTTACAGAGTGCAGTGAAGACTAAATTAGACAGTGTGTGTGAAAATGGTAATGTTTAAGAGTACTAATAGTGATGTAAGGGAATGCTTTTTTTTTTTTTTAGCATTACTTCACGTGTGTCAGGCACTGTGCTAAGCACTTTGCACATATCAATTCCTTGATTCTCCCTAGCACCCAAACAAAGGAAGTTTACCATTATTCCTAATTTATAGAAGAAGAGAATGGAGCACAGAGATGAAGCTGAGCCAGGATTTGACATCAGGAAGTGGGACTCCAGGACTGTGCTCTTTAATTCTATACTTGGCTGCCTCTCATAGTATTTACTGACTGTTCCTTCTCTTCAGACCATCGTAAAAAAACAACGGTGATGAAAACGAATAAAAATGCTGGTGCAAAACAATGAGAGCTTTTTCTTTTCACCCTGTACATGTATATGCTACAAGGTGCATTTCTCCTTAAGATTATGTGTTCAATCCAAGATCAGATGACATGTTCATTAAGGATCTGGCAGACATCATTTTGGGTTATCTAATGGCATGCTTTGCACAGGACTGCTTAAAATCTGATTTGTGGACTTGTAGCATTAGTATGATCTGGAAGCTTGTTAGAATGCAAATTTTGGGGACCCACATCAGATTGCGAGTTAGAATGTCTGTGCATATGACCCAGCAAACTGTTTTAACAAACTGTGTAGATGACCCTGATGCATTGTAAGGTTGAGAGCCACTGGTTTAGAGCATGGAGCAAGAAACTTAAAAACATTAAAAAAAAAAGTGATTTATAAAAGTAGTAAAAATATTAAGTCTTTACTTAGAATTATGGTGGATCTTTTTGGGAGAGAGGACATTCACTGAGAGAATGGAGGGTGCCTGTTTCAGGCATTGCCTGTGTTAGACATACACATTTAAGTCATATGTTGTTCTGGTGCCAAGTTACAGTCTAGTGAGAAGGAGAAGATGGGCACATTGAACCAGAACACAGTGCAGGCAGGGATATGAAGGCGTATGTATAAAGTGCTCTCACCAGAGCTGATATAAGGCAGAGAGGATATCACCACAGTGAAACCTTGAAAGGGGCCTTAAAGAAAAAGAGATTTGTCCTAGAGAGATTCGGTTAATAGCAGCGTATTGAAAAACTTGGACTAATTTCATTGAAGAGTAGAATAAATAACAATTATGAGCACTTTGCCCTCAAATCAAGATCTAGTGGGTCAACCACTTAGTAGTGGCTACATCTAATGTTACATGATGTATATGGAATCTAGATCCAGAGGGTATTTCAGAGTGTAAGGAAGTACCTAACCTACACCAAATGGTGGGTTAGGTCAGGTGAAAAGGCTTTTATGCAGGAGGAAGTCAGATGCTTAGATTTGAATCTGAAAAGATGTGTAGAAATGGCACAGGTTAAAGGTTTCCCAGATAGAAGGGGCAGTTGAGTCAAGAAACAAAATGCAAAGGGCAGTACTTTCTAAATTTTACTAAGTGATGATTCTTGAGAGAAAGGTAACTATTTCTAAGACACCCCAGATAAATGGGCAGCCCAGACCATTCCTGGCTATGGAGGGTGGAGGGCACTCATTGGGAGCATATAGGTTGGTGTGCCCTGGCTAAGAGGTGGTAAGCCATTCACAGTAACTGGCATCTATAGAAAGAGGCTAAGAGGGAGGTTTGGAGAGCCAGATTGGAAGAGTTGGCTTCACTTGCTCAGGAATTATTGAAATCAGTAATTGAAGCCAACGCTTCTTACAAAGGATTGGGAGGCAGCGGGCCTTTCCTTTATTAGGTAAGGTATTACCTAATACCTCTCTCTCCCCTTCAGGGGTGTCAGGAAAAAGAATCTTCTCCTCTCCTCGGATTGAGAGGTAAGGCTGTGTGTTATAATCGGAAGGTGACATCCCATAGTGTGAGTGCCAGAAATTGTTGTTTCTATGAATGAAGATGATTCCACTATTCATTTTCCTCTGTGTGGGATGAGAAATGTCAGCTCTTGCTCCGCTGAAAACACCTTGAATCAAACTCATTTGGGCTTTAATTTTAAGAGCCTCACTTTCTGGGAGGAAGAATTAAATATAAATCTCATCAAAGTCAGTTCACAGAACTATAAAACAAATATTTCTATTCATTTTCTGATATGTCTCTTTTCTTAGAATCAGCCCTTTTAGTCAGGTTACTTGGGGACACTGCACTTCTCAAAAAAGAAAACTATGGCCTCGGCCTTTGGACAGTTTCCTCTGCCTCCCTTCCATGATGTAGCATGTGTCAGAATTTCCTTCCTTTTGAAGACTGATTAATATTCCATTGTCTACATGTGCACCATATTTTGTTTATCCATTCAGCTGCTAGTGAAGACTTGGGTTTCTTGCACCTTTTGGTTAATGTGAATAATGCTGCTATGTACAAATATTTCTTTTAAATCCTGCTTTCACTTCTTTTGGATATATTCCAAAGTGGAATTGCTAGCCTATGTAGTCATTCTATTTTTAATATTTTGAGCAACAACCATATTGCTTTCCACAGTGGCTGTAACAATAGCACAAAAAGTTTCCAATTTATCCACATTTTTGCCAACACCTGATAATTTCTGTTTCTGTTTTTTAATAGTAGCTACCCTAATGTACGTATTAGTAAGATGTTATTGTAAAACAAACTTAGTGGCTTAAAACAATACTCAAGTATATTTTTTTAAAGATTTATTTATTTATACATACAAGCTGGGGTACAGGCCAGAGGTATGGGGCAGTGAGAGGGTTCACCAGAGACAGAGTAGGGAGCAGAACAGGCAGATCAGAAATACACTGCTGAGGGGAGCATCGGAAGAGGCAGGAGAGGTCTGCCCCACCATGTGGGATTCTCCAGGGCTGGGCTTCGAACTCGCATCACTGCTGCCGACAGCTCCACAGCACAGCGCTTAACCGCTGCGCCACCAGGGAGGTCCCATTAAAACAATACTCAAGTATTATTGTTCATGAATCTTCAGGGTGGCATTTTTGATTGAGATCAGCTGGTTGATTCTCTGATCTTGGCCGGGCTCACTTACCTATCTGGGGTCAACAGTTGGCTTGGCTGGCACTTGGCTTGTCAAGGGAGGTCCCACTGAGTGCCTCATCTCTATTCCATGCAGTCTCTATCCTTCCAGTAGGTGAATTTGGATTTTTTCATATGGTGATAACAGAGTTTAGGCAGTGAGAATGGGAGTATGAAAGTTCCTCAAGGCCTGATATCAGAAATTGTGCCTTCTTTACATCATATTCATTGAAGGTCATAAGGTCCCACACAGATTCAAAGGGTAGAAAAATAGATTTTTGGTGGTAAGAATTTCTACGTTCTGTTGCAAAGAGAATATAAGGAGGGGTGGAGAATTGTGGTCACTTTTGGAGTCTGCTACAGAATTCTAGAATTTTAGTGGAGCAGTGGAGGTGAGAAGTTTATCTTGGTTCTCATATGATGATTGGCTTTATATTTTTGGTACAAAAATTCCAGAACCCTTTAAAATAGTGAAAATAAGAATTAGGATATTATAAATGCACTTTTCTTAGTGTTTTTCAGATAACCTTGGCTAGCCACCCAAAGTATCAACTCATAATATTTAAAAATAAACTTTTAATTCTTGAATAATTTGCCATTTAAAAAATATTACAGAGTTTCTGAATATCCTTACCTAATCTTTTCTAATGTTAAAATCTTATGTTACTATGGTACGTATGTCAAAAAAGAAACCAACTTTGGTACATCACTAGTTAACTAAAATTCCAGTCCTTATTTCTATATAGTTCAGTTTTATAAGAAACTGTCAGTCTGTCTTAAAAAATGACAGTACCAGGGCCTCCCCGGTGGTGCAGCGGTTGAGCGTTGCGCTGTGGAGCTGTCAGCAGCGGCAAATCGAGTTCGACGCCGGGCCGGGGAGAATCCCACATGGCGCAGCAGACCTCTCCTGCCTTGCCTGCTGCTCCCCTCAGCAGTGTGTTTCTGATCGGCCTGTTCTGCTCCCCGCTCTGTCTCTGGTGGACCCTCTCGCCGCCCCACGCCTCTGGCCTGTACCCCAACTTGTATGTATAAATAAAAAAAATAAATAAATAAATAAAATGAATCTTTAAAAAAAAAAATGACAGTACCATTTTGTATTCCCACCAGCAATGAATGAGATTTCCTGTTGTTCTACATACCTGCCAGCAGGTGATGTTGTCAGTGTTCTGGATTTGACGCTTCTAATATGTATGTAGTGATATCTCATTGTTTTAATTTGCCTTTCCTTAATGACATATGATATCAAGCATCTTTTCATAGGTTCATTTGCCATCTATATATCTCTTTTGGTGATGTGTCTGTTAAGGTCTTTGGGCCATTTTTCAATTGGGTTATTTTCTCACTGATGAGTTTTTTCATTTTTTTTCCTTTTTTTTTTGTTCAAGCTGGGGTACAGGCCAGAGGCGGGGGCCGGCAAGAGGGTTCACCAGAGACAGAGCTGGGAGCAGAACAGGCAGATCAGAAATATACCGCTGAGGGGAGCAGCAGGTGAGGCAGGAGAGGTCTGCTGCACCACGTGGGATTCTCCCCGGCTGGGCTTCGAACCCTCATCGCGCACCGTGGACAGCTCCACAGCGCAGCGCTCAACCGCTGTACCACCAGGAGGCCCCACTGATGAGTTTTTTTTATATATATATTTTTATATATATATATTTTGCATAGTAGTAATTTATCAGAGGTAGTTTTTTGCCAGTATTTTCTCCTGGTCTGTGACTTGCCTTGCTTTTGTCTTTCATGAAACAGACATTTTTAAAGTTCAATCAACTATTAATTTTAACTGTTAAAAGAATTCTTAAACTGAGTGGACACACCATGACAAGACTGTTCATGATGAAACCCCCTCCCCCACACTTTTTCCCTGTGTTTTTCTGCGGGAAGCCCACTTCAAGTGGTACATGCTTTTGGGTTTAGCTTACCTTGCCATGGCTTACCTTAGTTAGTATAGTCAAGCTCTGTCTATTGGCTTCCTAATGTGCTGTGGCACTGAGTTTATTGCCTCCTTTCCAAACTTCAGAAAGCCTCGCTCTTTCCTGAACCTCTTCAGACTTTGAGCTTCCCTCTCTCCAGAGCTCTCAGTCTGTGCTCTAATATCCCAGAGTGCCTTTCCTCTGGCAAGGGGACCCCATTCTCAGCCTCCTTTGAAATGCACAGAATGAAATGTATGACCATTAGCGTTCAACTCCTTAGGATGGACAGGCTTCTTATGAAAATACTTGGTTTACAGCTGTAAATCTTAATGGTTTGGAGAGGGTGGTTGGGGAGGGGGGTGTCAGGGGGAAAGACTCTTTCACACTCTACTTATCTTCCCTTCCCACTTTAGAATTACCATGACTAATATGAATATATCTTTTGGTAGGTGTGAACACATACAATGAAAGCAAAGAAACAAAACTATTGGTTATTGGGGGAGTTGATTAAATAATTATTATTTTTGTCTTCTTTTACAAATACATAAATTCATTCTTCTAGAGATAAAGATACCAGGCACTTGCATTCCTGCAAGACAATCTGAATCCTTCCCCCTTATTTGATTTCAGGGCCTTTTTCAGAACCATAACTTAATTCAGGGTTATACTGTGTATGCCAGACGTGAGCTTTGGGGAATGGAGCTAACAGAGTGCTGGTCCCAGAGGCCCTGCAACTTGTTTTCTTGACCAGTCCCTGATGTCAGCCAGCCTTGTGGTCATTTGCTGCTTGCTCAGAAGGTAGAGTGAGACACGCACAGCTGTCCAACCCCTGGGCTGGACGATGTGCCTGTCCTTCTAGCAAAGTAATTAAGAAAGCAAAGGCAGAAGCAGTTTTTCCCTCCAAGTGATTTCTTGTCTCTAGAAAGTTATTATCTTTCCAGGTGTATTCAGTGACTCATGACTTGTCAGCACCATCCTAAACATTATTACTTTGTCCACATGACACAAGGCATGTGCTCCCACTTATAGTTCATATTTTCATTGCACACACAACAAATACCATCCAGTCACTTATCATCCCCTACATGCCTGTTCAAACTAGAGGTCTATGAGCAGAAAAGATTCACCTTATTTTTGAAATAAGCAACTCAGTTCAATATGAGGTGTTGAAGAGATCTTAAATGAAAGCAAATTATTGCTTTGCACAAAATACAATAAGGATGTACAGATCAACTAAAAGAAACCTATGGAATTCACTACAGTCATCTCTAGGTAAATAACTCAAATGTAAACAACAACGCAGTCATGTAATACTTTTTTTACTTCCAAATTAGTAAGGTTTTCAATCCTGGAGGGAGTTTTTTCCCTTTATTCTAGATTGATTTTCTTCTTAAATATCACAGGTTGTCCTTTGTGTTCTGCAAGCCCTGCTGTCTGCTCTATCTTTTAATTTGTGTTGTTAAACAATTTGCAAGGACTTGTTTTCCAAGTTCTTCAAAGTCGAGTTACTTCTCTTATTCCCAAGACTTGCTGCTTCTTGCATACTTTTCCTCTTTTCTGTTTGATTTTTCTCTATTTCCCATGGCTAATTCAACTTAGACTGGATAGCACCCAGCATAGAAACATTTAACAGGCTGAAAACAAATTTCACTCAAAAAAGGCATTGAATAAATATGCGCTTACCTAAGACTGTGTTTTTCTGCTCCATTTACACTGGATCTTTTTCTGGTTTATTTACTCTATCAATGGGAGTCCGGTTACTAGACAGTTTCAACGAAAACACCAATTCTCTTTCTCTCTCTTTTAAAAATATAATTTATTTATTTACATATATTTTACATCATTGTTCATTTTTGTACAGTGTTTGCTTTTTCCTTTCAGGTGTAGTCCCCATAGAATTCCACCACCAATTCACCTGTGCACCATTGCCATAGTCCCTTGTGTTCTTCCTTCCCCTGTTTTGAGAGGGATCGTATGGTTTTTACTTTATTTTTGTTGATGTGTTAAATTACATTGATTGATTTTTGGGTATTGAATCATCTTTATGTTCCTGGTATAACTCCATCTCGGTCATGAGGTATAATCCTTTTAATGTACTGCTAGCTTCAGTTTGCTAAGATTTTATTGAAGATTTTTGCTTTTGTTTCATTAAGGAGATTAGTCTTTAGTTTTCTCTCTTTGTATTGTCTTTGTTTGGTTCTGGTGTTAATGTAATGTTGGTCTCATGAAATGCATGTGGAATTCTTCCTTCTTTCTCAATTTTTTGAAAGACTGTGTATGATAGGAATCAGTTCATCTTTGAATGTTTGATAGAACTCACCTGGACTTTTGTGTTTTGGGAGAGTTTTGATTACTGTTTCAACATGCTTGCTTGTGATTATTTTGATTACGGTTTCTGTTTGTTCCCTATTCCATCACGGATGATTGTATAATTCTAAAAATCTGTCCATTTTGTCTATCTTGTTGAACTTGTTTGCATGTAAATGTTCATAGTAACTCTGATTACCCTCTGAATTTCTGCAGGGTCTGTTGTAATTTCTCCTCTTTCATTATTGATTCTATTTATTTGAATTTTCTCCCTCATTTTTTTAGCAAGCCTAGCTGAAGGTTTGTCTATTTTGCTTGTTTTTTCAAAGAAACAGCTTTAAGTTTCATTGATCTTTTGAACTGTGTTTTTCATTTCTATTTCATTTATTTATGCTCTCATTTTTATTATTTCCTTCCTTTTTTGACTTTTGGATCTTTTTTGTTCTTCTCTTTCAAGTTCCTAGAGATGAGAGACAAGGTTGTTAATTTGGGCTTTCTTGTTTCTTGATGTGGGCCTGTATTGCTACATGCTTTCCTAAATATATACCACATGTGACATTTATGTATAACCCTTCTGTAAAACAAAAAATGACAGCTATTTTCAGTTTTATGAAAGAGACCCATTTCTGGGGTTTGGTGTTAAAGATGATTGATTATGCTCTCTGGGGGGAAATGTGCCAGGAATATTTTACATTCATGCGATAGGTAGAAACAAATAGCCAACAAGTTTCAGTCAGAAATTAGTTGCCACTTTGATGTGTGACATGATTAGAACTATTTTCTTTCTCAGATTTCTCTATGAGGAAGTAGCTGGGCTTTTATTGTACCTGTCTCTCTCTCTCTCTCTCTCTCTCTCTCTCTCTCTCTCTCTCACACACACACACACACACACACAACTGTGATCAGAAACCTCTTTTCAGGTTTCATCTAATGAAAATTTCTTTCCAATAAGAATTGACCTGGGTATACTTTGGCTGTACCCCAACTTGTATGCATAAATAAATAAATCTTTAAATATATATATTTGTTTGGGAATCTAGAATTTAAGAGAACTTGCATTTGCTCTTTACTGGGAAATGCAGTGTAACTTTGTAAATACATTACTTAATATAAACACTACCTTTTACAGCAGAAGCAGTAGCTCCTCCTTTCAGATAAGTGACAAAGACCGGGAGAAGGAGCACCCAGACTCCTCCCTGGATCTCCCTGGATACTTTGGCTGTTAGAGATCATTCTTGGGCTCTTTCTTCACACAGAAATTAAAGAGAAAATAAAATTGTGAATTTAATATTGAATAATATATGAGGACGTAGGAGGGAGATGCTGTTAGAGACCAGAAGCTGGAGGAATTCAGGGAGGAGTCTGGGGGCTCCTTCTCCCTATCCTTGTCCCTTATCTGAAAGGAGCTACTGCTTCTGCTGTAAAAGGTAGTGTTTATACTAAGTAATGTATTTACAAATTTACACTGCAATTCCCAGTAGAGAGCAAATGCAAGTTCTATTAAATTCTAGATACCCAAACAAATATTTATATATATATATATTTTTTTTTTAAAGATTTATTTATTTATGCATACAAGTTGGGGTACAGGCCAGAGGTGTGGGGCGGTGAGAGGGCTCACCAGAGACAGAGCAGGGAGCAGAACAGGCAGATCAGCGGAAATACACTGATGAGGGGAGCAGCAGGCGAGGCAGGAGAGGTCTGCCGTGCCATGTGGGAATCTCCCTGGCCAGGCGTCGTACTCATGTCACTGCTGCCAACAGCTCCACAGGGCAGCGCTTAACGGCTCCGCCACCAGGGAGGCCCCCAAACAAATATTTTTTATTAAGGAATATAAACATTTATTCTGTAATCGCTATTGTCAACAAACATTTGAGTGCTTACTATGTGCAAGTTGTCTCAGTGATAGTGCTCTGGTTTGGAAGAGACTAAACAGAAAGTTGTGTTCATTGTTCAACTTGACCTTGAGGCTCTTGTGACTGCCGCTGTACCAGGGAAGGATCCACTGTTACATATAGGTTTCATTCTGCTACTGTTAACCGACACTTTACAGGTTAGAAATTTAATTCTGAGATTGGTAAAGTTAAACTTGGTCTTGTTTGTTGTGCCTAATAAATAGATTATTTAAAATTTGCTATCCCGTTACTCATGATTAGAACAATCATGAACTTTTTAATTAATGACTCTAGAATGGACATTTCTAAGGATTGAGCATATTTTCTTGAGGACTTTAGATGCTGTTTAATTTGGTCAGAGTGTCAAGCATTTGGTTTGTTTCCCTCTGTTCTTTTTCATTTGTAAGTTTTCCCCTAGCTCTGTTTTAAAAATAAATAAATTTTAGTTCATGAAATTCTGTACTTTTCTTTAGTTATAAAAATGACTTTTCTTCATTTAAAAGGTCACATTTCTAAAAAATTTTCAAGGAAAAAAGTAGGGTGGGGGAGAAATTAGTGTAGAATGTATTTACTGCTCTGTTTCATTAGTTTTCTTTTGATGATGCAACTCTTGATTTCAGCCTCATTGTTTCTGAGCAAAAACATAAATCTTGTGACTGTGTAAAGAAATTGTGGAATATATACTCAGTAGAGTATTAGTTATTAAGAAAGATGAAACAGAGTCCTTTGGGACAAAGTGGATGGATCCTTAGGTGATTATGCTAAATGAATTAAGTCAGAAAGAGAAATACAGTTACTGATGGTTTCACTCATTGGCAAAACACAAAACAATTCTTATACTGTGAAAAATATGCTGTTTACCAGTGGGGATTGTGGGAGTGTGGGGGTGGCAAGAAGGAAGATGAAAGGCGCTGGAGCCTTGTGATGATGAATGAAACGTGCACATACGGAGGGGTGAAGCTGTACCCCCCAAATTACATAGCTATATGAACAATTGACAAATTAATAAAACTTGAGAAAAAAATGTAAATCTTAGTAAGAGTAAAGATGGGTGAAAGAGACAAGGTAGAAAATAAACCTCATTAGGAAAACAACAGGAAATTTAACCATGGATAAGGAGATTGAAAAGCAAAATGAAAGATCAGTGTGGAGATGTGATAAAGATGCTCACCTGCAGGTAGCTCTACTCAGCCTCCTCTGAGCTGCCTGTCTTCTAGGCCTCAACCTTTGCCATGGAAATTGCACACTCTCCACACAAAGAATTTTGTCTACTTTTTCGCATATTAAAAGGTTTAAATAAACACTGACATAGTTTCTAAGAGCTCAAGACTGTGTCCTTCCCACCCCCATTTCTTAATATACCTGCTTGAGCAGACTCAAGGCTGCAAAAGAGTGTGTTATTTGTTTAGCCAATGCCAGATTATTGGTTCCTGATTATCATTTCTTAGAACTTTTACTAGAAATGGCTTTCAATTATGAATCCTTCCTCTATCCTTTTGTATATACATTTCCTCTACAATTCAGGAGTATCTTTCTGAAGGACCTGAAACCCATTCCTTTAAAGTGTAATCATCAGGAAGGTAGGGCACCTTTTCCCAAGTCTCTTCATGAACACAGAGCTCTAACTTTGTAAATAGTAACTAATAGACACAGCTGGCTAGCTTCTTTTACACTGACAGCTCTTTGCAATAACCGCTTCCCTGACTCTAGTTGTCCCCTTCCCTACTCCTTAATTCATCATTTATTTATTTTATTTTACATCCTTTTTTTTAATATATATTTTTATTGGTTTTTATGTCTTTTACATTTTGTATCCCCCTTGGGTAGCCCACCACCAATTCACCCGTGATCCATCTCCATGGTCCCTTGTGTTCTTTTCTATTCTATTTTGTGCCCTTATCCTCCCCTCCCCCTGCCCTTATTTTACTTCCTTTTATTAAAATGCTCAGTCACCGCTCTTCAAATCCAAATTGAGTTCAGGCCATGCTGGGCCCTCTTCCTTACCTCAATAGCATGTATATTTTTTAAAGATTTTATTTATTTATGCATACAAGCTGGGGTACAGGCCAGAGGCTTGGGGTGGTGAGAGGGTTCACCAGAGACAGAGTGAGGAGCAGCACAGGCAGATCGAAGGAAATACACTGCTGAGGGGAGCAGCGGGCGAGGCAAGAGAGGTCTGTTGCACCATGTGGGAATCTCCCTGGCCGGGCGTCGAACTCGCGTCGCTGCTGCCGACAGCTCCACAGCGCAGTGCTTAACCGCTGCGCCACCAGGGAGGCCCCTCAATAGCATATTATGATTAAACTCTGTTCTTACAATTTTAACTAGTGTTGGACTTTCTTATCTTTGACAGGATATACCCAATGAGTCATGTCCTCGTTTAATCCTTCTCCTTGAGTGTCAGAAATCTATGACTTGCTTCTAATTAACAGAATATGGCAAAGGTGATCTGATTGTGACTCCCTTGATTAGGTTATTTTATGTAAGAGTCTATCTTAGCTGAATGGAGAGAGTCCCTCTCTCCCCCATCCCTCAATTGAAACATGGAGTCCAAGTGTGGATTTCCTATGGGGAGGACAATGTGGCAGGGAATTGTGGGTGGCTTCTAGGGCTGTGGATGGCCTCTGGCGAGAGGCAGTAAGAAAACAGGGTGTTCAGTCAGCACTTGCAATGATATGAATTCTAGCGATAGTCTGAATGAATGAAATTGAACCTGCAGCAGAGAACGCAGCCAAGCCAACACCTTTCCCCATAACTTGGCCATGCATCTCTTTAATCTGGCTGTTCCTGATTTATAGTCTTTCACAATAAACCAATATAAACCCAACATCAGGAAATGTTTTGCATCGGCATATTAAAAGGGATGATACAATCAGATGCTAGCCTATCAGTGAAAGCATAATTAATTATTTTTCATTAAGTGTAAAGGATTTTTGTTAGAAAGACCATACATCGCTTTACCAGGGACCTTCTGGTTTATGCCTGTTGTCCTGTCATAATTATGCATTCTGAGGTCTTTAATGTCAAGCAGAGACCATTCATCAGACATCACTATGACTCTATTATTATACTCCTCCATAATATCTCCAATCATGTTTTATTACTAATGTGTGTAATTCTCAGTTATCAGTTGCCTGTAGTGCCAGGTCTTGGGCTATGAGCTTGATGTGCATTTTTGATCTCATGTAATTCTCACAGAACCAATTGAATTAAGATTATTATAATCATCATTCTATAGACTCAGAATTATGATCCCTAGGTGTGATACTGGAATCTATGTTGTTGAAAACTCTCGGGTAATTCCAGTGTTGGGCATCGGAAACCACTGAGCCTGTTGATATGGTGAAAATAGATGACAAGACATCCTGCCACGAGGACTTAGAGGTAGTGAGGCTACTGGGCAAGTACAAAAATGCTCAATCACAGTATAAATTGCTGAGAAATTGACTCAAAGTATACTGCTGTGGTGTCTGAGTTGTGCTGTGAAGATTTCTGTTATTAGTATCTTAGTTTGATTTTGAAAACTTCTATTAACATCCTAGTTCTACAGAAGAATCATGGAAAAAGAAAAATATTTCTAAATATTCAAGCCCAGTTCTTCTTTGAGTTGAATCTCTTTTAATGGACAAGGCTTTTACGTATCAGATTAGATTTTATTGGAGAGAAGAGAAAGTAGGGAAAATGAATGAAATATTTGTGTTGATAGTAATAAATTTACCTTTAGGAACATGATATTTGTATGTGCTCTCCCACAATTTACTTGGTACTTGAAGGGGAAAATGTTGCCATGGTAACGTTGTTACAAACAAGGCAGAATTGCATACAGATGATTCAGGACCTCATATACAAGTCAAAGAAGCAAATGTTCTCTTATTAGGGTTGACTTTACAAAAGTTAAAAACAGTAAACATTTTAATGAGACTTCCTCATTGTTTCCCATGAAACAAGGGAGGGAAGTGCACAGGGTTGTAGAAACTATGAGTTACATTCATTTCTGTAATAAATACTATTGCTGCCTCCAGCCACAAAGCTGTTCCTCACCCTCAACTGTCCGTCTTTTGACTTTCGACAGGATGGGGGCTGAGATGGTCTTTTTTAGAATATGGAGTCAAGGAATTCACACAGACTCACAGGCACAGATAGACACACATGCACTCACTGATCCAGACAAGAGGCTGTCCTATTTACATAGCCCTGTAAATTATTAAATTTGTTTTTTTTGCCTAGTAACCTGATGTTGTTTTGATTACTTTGTGAGCCCAAGAAGAAGTGCCATTATAATGCTGATACTCTTGGGTGGGGACCATATTTTGAGAACTACCGCAGTTAGCCCAAATCCACCTGATAAGAGAGCAAGGGATTACTGGTCTTTTGTGGTTTCCTTCTGCCTTTCCACTAAGTGACCAGGCAGTAATTCCAGGAGGCATCTAGTGCAGAAGGCTGGAGCTGGGGCTTCTTTGTTTGAGGCAGGTTTGATGGAAGACTAACAAAAAGACTCTTTCCCATCAGTTCCTAGATAGTGCGAGAGGCTATTTTTCTGAAATTAAGGGATCTTGAGAATAAAGATGTGAGAACATACTTATGGAGAATAGTCTGTGACCAGTAACACTAGAATCACAGGGAAGCTTATTAGAAATGCAAAATTTTACATACTACTCCACACCCACAAAATCAGAAATGGCATTTAACAAGCTCCCTAGGTGATTCTCATGCATATCAAAGTTTGAGAAGCACTGGTATAAGAGATAGGTTGCCAACTCTGGGGCCAAGATACCTAGGTTTTAGCCCAAGTTCTGCCTCTGTTAGAGAATGATCTCTGCAAAAGAGGAAGGAACATCACAGCGCAGTGAATGGGCATCATTTTCCTCACCCCCACTGACATGCAGCCACCTTGGATTATAATTCCCAGCATGCCATGACCCGGTCAGCTAGAAAGGAGTGAGATGGATATATAAATTGTGGTTGAATGAAGGAGGAAGGGGAGATACATGGGTGAGAGTCATGTGGAACAAAGACATGTAGAGAGGCTGCTCCTGGGACTTTAGTATTTTGGCAGAGACAATGGTAACAGTTATCTTGACCTTCTGGTAGATTATATGGTACATTTTGAATTTTGAGTCTCTGTGTATGCCTCAATTTTCTGGGGCCTGCCTAACTCCTTTTGTGTGGTTCTTGCTGGTATGTGCCATGGACTTGTCCTGGTGCTTTTGAGCCCTTCTTTGGGCTGAGCCTGTTTGGTTAGGCATTTGCCCATAAAGGTATGGCTAACTTTTGGAGTTTGAGAATCTGTTATTTGAAATCCCTCCTTCTCCTCCTCCTTTGAAACTTTCATACCAATTAATGATGTCTTTGTATACACTGAGAGTATGCTTTCTTTGTTTTTATGCACAGGAATGGCTGGATGCTGTTTAGAACATGCAAAGTTGGTTTTTCCCCTTAACAGTCTGGGGGCTCTGGGTAACTGCTCAGTTGCACTTATACCTCTACCCAATTCTGGGGCCCTTACTGGGCTTCAGGGGGTTGGCTGGGTATGTGGTAGAGACCTACACATTTCCTACCCTCTCTGGGGCTTCATGACTGCAAGTCATACCTGGCAGGTTTAGACTTGCTTGCCATTTCAATAAACTTTTTAGAAGTGTGGACCACAGGGTATTTGAGGTCTTAGCACTTCCTTCTCCCTGCCAATTGGTATGAACCCCTGTGGGAGGACAGTGCTGCTGTGTGCCAGCACATGACCTCAATCCATGTACCTGAACTCCTGGGAACTCAGCACATAATCTCTTGTTATGAATTTAACTGCTAACATTCTGGTGAAAGTACATCCAGTCTGATAGCACTAATAAGAAAGTCCTTGTCCTAAGATGCCTCTAGGAAACAGCTGGGCGGACCTCTTGGTAAATCACATGATTGCAATACTTGTCTCTCACACAGAAAAATCCCCCAAGCAAAATGCTGTCTTTAAGGACTTTAAGGTTTTTCTCCATATCAAAGGATTAAAATAAAACCACATATGTTTTCAGATTCAAGACATGAGTTAATTGATATGAAATGGGCTGGAAAGATGTCTAGTGGCCCAAATTAATAAATAGGATTTCATATGGGAATGTTTAATCGACTTGATAGGATAAATAGTTTAAAAGTCTTCAGACATGTCAGTTTTTATATAAAGCACATTTCTTTAAGGGCACCTCTGTGATGGTGACTTAGCTTAGTTTTGTGCTTACAATGATTACATTTTTTATTCCTTAACTAATTAAATAATGCCCATTATTACAACTTTTTTTTTTTTGGCTTTAAGTTGTTCCTACTAACAAGTAGGAACTTGCAATTTGGAGAAATTTGATTGTTAGATACGGTTTCTTTAGTTTATTTTGCAACTTTGGTCCTTATTTTGATTTGCTCAAGTATGATGAAAGGCAGTTTTAACCATGCAGGGCCAAAAACTTTTACTTTCCTCCTCATCTCACTGGTACCTATTCCTTTGTCCCTTGGTTTCTACAGTCGAAAGACCTTTGCTTGCAGTTTCTTGATTTGTATCCTCTTCCAGGCAGGTATGAGGTGTGTTGGAATAGCTTAGTGGGAGAAATGTTGGCTGGAACAGAGCTTTGGAGTTTGAGAGAGGAAATGCTGCAAAAACAATACAGTTGGGTTTTCTCAGGGTCAGAAGTGAAGGGAAAGCATATCCTTGATAGAAATCTTTACACTCTGGAAACTCAATGATTTGTCTACAAAGCCATCTGTTGGGATGGGAAAAAGAAGTTATGAGAAGGAAGCCAGTTCTGCAGCAAGAATCCTTACCACGTTGTTTTGATGCTGTCAGAGGAGCAGTTACTTCTGTTAAAACAGTATCAGCTTCTAACAGTGATTTAGTGTGTTGCAAGAGAGATTTTTGTTGTTGCCTTCTCTTTTGTGTCAACACTGGGTATCTGTCTATCTTTTAAAGGAAAGGTGGATAGTCTTGCATAAAAGCCTGGCGGGGAGGGGTTGTGTGAAAAATTTATTGCAGCATTGTTTGGAATAGCAGGACCATGGAAATAACCAAAATATACACCAAAGTGGATTTGTTTAGGTAAATTATGGTACATCCAAATCAGGAAATGTCCAGCCATAAAAATATATTGACTAAACAAAAAGAAAGACAAGGCAAGATGCGTGCACTCTCTCTTTCTCTCTCTCTCTCACTGTCTCTCTCTCACACACACACTCTCTCTCTCTCTCTCTCTCTCTCTCTCTCACACACACACACACGCACGCACAAACACACGCACACACGCACACACGACAATCTCCAAAATAGAAAGTTAAGGGTAAGAAAGTGAGAAAACATGAGATGCTACAAATAAAGTATATAGTAAGTACTTGAAGGAATGGGGCAGTATCTCTCTCTGTCTCTCAATCAATTATTTATATGGTTATTTGAATATATGTATTGAAAAACAGGCCATCCCAAGATGTTCAGAACAGGTGGCCCCAACATGTGTCATTTTGGCACTTGGATTATTTTGAGCTGAGATCAGTCCAGGCCCTCTAGGCACATGAGGCACTTGTACCACTCCCTTAAGTAACTGAAAGAATGGAAATTAGGTCTTCCACAGAACTAGAGTTATTACTAGAAATAGCCTTTCAATCACAGAAGTCTATCTATATGACAGGGCAAACATCTAATAACAGAGCATAGAGCATCCGGTCTTTGTCATATGAGTCACCCTTTCCTTGTCAAGTGAGTCCCTCTCCTTTCTTCTTGAAACCCCACTACTTTGGAATCTACATTTCCGTATAGATTCCCCACATATATTCAATTAAATTCTTTTTCTCCTACTAATCTTTCTGATGCTTATTTGATTACTTCATGAGCTAGAAAAGAACCCAGAGGAGTGGGGGAAAATCCCCTTTCTCCCTGAGAGTATATACACACATATATGCAGGCATAGACATCTCTGGAAGTATGCAAAAAAATTGGTAGCACCAGTTACTTCTATGGAAGAGATAGACATTTGAAAGAGACTGCCTTATTTGTACTGAATATATACACATAAGGAAATACATATAATAGCTTTTTGTTCCCTTTGAAATGTTTTACATATTTAAATAAACAAGCAATGACATTCTGTGATAAGCAAATACTCAGTTACCAGAAGGATAACTAGTGTTCTATAGCTTCCGGGTTTATCTGAAGGCTTCAAAGAGGATGTGTGTACTGTCTGGCCTGGCTGTAGCTCCAGCTGGCTTTTTGGCTGCAAAGGAGTCCTGCCCCTTTAACACCATGTGTTTTGTCCCCTGTGTTCTCTTTGATGGCCATGTCATGATAACTTGCTAATGGACTGAAGTTTTGGAAGGGATAAACTGACCCTGCTCTAGTAAATGTCCTCTTCCATGTTTGCCCAATGGCAACACAACGCATTCATTTTCAGTTTAGGAAAATAGAGGTGAATTTAGCTTTCCCTTTGGAAACAAAATCAACACAAAGAGCATACGTATGGATCTTCTTTCAAAATAGTGGGACATTTGAAACTGGTGCCACAACTGTAGGACTGTTTGAATCTCAAATATTTCATTTTCTGAAAGTGCTTTAAAAAGATGCTGAAGGGCCTCCCTGGAACCGCGCTGTCGGCAGCGCGTGATGCGAGTTCGATGTCCGGCCGAGGAGAATCCCACATGGTGCGGCAGACCTCTCCTGCCTCGCCCACTGCTCCCCTCAGCAGTGTACTTATGATCTACCTGTTCTGCTCCCCACTCTGTCTCTGGTGGGCCTTCTCGCCGCCCTGCGCCTCTGGCCTGTACCCCAGCTTGTATATA